>JWJA01004538.1:0-20528 GCA_000812885.1 Lanzia echinophila
TCCAATGTAAATGGGTTGCTGGAACATGAACCAATCTACAAACAATATTATCACCCCACACCTCATCAAAACTGCCAAATGGCTTCAATCCCAACTCTAATATACAGTCGAGCTCGCTTTCATATACTGCGTTGTCACCTGTACAGCGGGATTGGATTTGTGGACAGAGATTTGTTACTTCGTCGAATACGTCGATTCCGATCTATGTGGAATTCCCAGTCAGTGGCCACTACTTAGGATGGGAATCGAAAAAGCAGGTCCATATTAGTTCGAAACCGTACGTATGTATGCGAGAGAGAGGTACTATAAGTAAAGAATACAAACGACAGTAAAGAACAATTCAAATACCTTACTAACATCCACCCCAGCATACTTCGCAAACCACAAACTCAAATCACTAATCCAAGCATCATAGGACAAAACCGCACCCTGGTCATCAAATCTCCAAAAAGCAATCTCCTTAATCTTACTAATATATTCCCCATCATCAGCAGCGCCAGGATGCACAACTGTAGTATTGAGATATACGACTGAAGCAGCCACTTCGGCACATCCGCTACTGAAGCTGTGGATACTGTAGGAGGTGAAGGCATTGTAGCTAGGGAGTAGGATACCTGGGCCGGTTTGTCCTGGAACGGGAGAGAGTGCAAAGAAATATTCTGTGCTGTCGTCGAAACCGGTGAAGTTTCCGAGGGGGGAGATCCGTCCTGTGGCTATTGGTGAAGCGAAGTGTGTTAGTTTATATGGTGGGATTGAAAATTGAGAAGAGTAATGAGTTTAGTAGGTGAGAGAAATATTCATTTGATTTTCTCAGACGCTGATGGGAAAGAAAAGCATGCGAAAATACCATTTATATTAAACAGACCCGGCGGCGTGGCAGCAGAGCCATTCTCCAAGATCGGTAGATTATTGGGATAGATGGTGGTGTCGTATATTTTACTTATGCTGTTTTATTTTGCAAATGTTAGTTCGGGTTCTGATTTCCCCATATGCTGTCGGGTGAGCTGGTCCTTCAGATTTCGTCTTACGTTGCAAGGTTGCGTGCTTGGAACCATTGCGTCGACGCATCGGCATCTGCTGCATGGCAGTGGTAGAATGGGTGTGCAAGAAATATGGAGAGGGAAAGGAAAAGTGTTGTTAGTGGGAAGATTGCGAGTGGCATCTTGGATGTTGGAGTCTGATATGATGGCAACGAAATCAGATACCTTTGGCGCATGTACAACCATATATGAAAGTCAAAAGCAGAAGAACGGAAAGAGTAGAAGCAACAGACCCTATGCATAATATATAACCTCCACCGAACTACAAAATAGAATCGGAAAATAAAAAAGAAATGAGATCACAGAAACTCATCCGGAAATCATAACATCCGATTCGTACAAATCGGAAAAAAAGGAGTCGGGCTGAACTGGGAAGAGAGAAAGAAAAGGACAGGGTAAGTTTCTCAGCCCGAGTTTGACTTCGTTGTACGGTCGTACTGTAAAGTAATTACAGTATGAAATATGATGGCCACTGGAATCACCATATCACAAAGTGTCTTATGTGGAAAAGACGCAAGAATGTGATATGGGTGTGATTCCCAATGGGGACGAGGACGGAGATAAATGCATGATCTCCATGCAGTCTGGGTGTTACTGGGTGGGTATACCAAGTTATACAAGATTGTCGAGATATTATGTTATGTTATGTTGTGCTGTGTTACTCTTTATCTTTTTCGTTCTAATTCAGCTGCTCTCTTTCTCTCCTTTGCTAATCTACCTCATATCCCCTTCCCCGCTGCTGAACTTTCCCTCGCAACTCATCTCAGCTCGCCACGAAAACAGGAATAACAGGATCCTCGGCGTATTTCTTGAATGCATCTACGTATTCGAAAAAGCTGGCTTTGTATGTGCGGTCGCCGGTTGTGAGGTTCACGTATTGGAGGCCGAATTTTACGTTAAAGCCTGTTTGGGGGTGAGTAAGTAGGTTTGTCCATTTTCGATTGTATGTTTGGTACGGTATGGGATCTTTGATGTGCGGGGAGTGGGGAAATATGATCAAGAGGATTGAGATGCAGATGTGGGAAAAATAAAATAACGAACCTTGCGCCCACTCTAAATTGTCCATAATACTCCATGCGATACAGCCAATCACATTAACACCCTCACTCATTGCCATTAACATGGCTTCCATGTATCGTCTATAGTATATCTGGCGGTTTGTGTCGGTGCGGATATCTTCTAAGAGAGTTTTCTGTGCTTCGAAGGGGTCGGCGAATCTAGAGTTTGTTAGCATAGCTGTGGTATTTTTGATATCTTTGATATTGGTTGAAGAAAAGTGTGGAAATACCCAAACTCGGTGACCGCAATTCCACCTGCACTGGGCCATGTGTCTTGCATGTAGTGCAGGAATTTCGGTACCCAGTCTGTGGCGTCGTGCAGCCACTGTATTGATTTGTTAGTACATACAGATTTGTGTCCTTATGGATGGGAAGTAGAATGAAAGGGAGAAAGAATGGAAACTGAGTTCTCGGTTCCTAGAAACCAAGAGCAAGGTCACGTCCCACGCGAACCTCATTTCGGAATAAAACTTACAGGTGCTAATGGATCCGCTGCGGCTCCAACCAACCACCCATCCACATTTACATTGGTTGAATTATAACAACCCGGCCATAAAGAATTTTCTGGATCCTGCAAGCAAGCCTCCACACCTCCATCAGGCGCCATATAATAACTCGATGTATACGCATCATGCGCAAAGAAATCCGCAGTTCCATTTATCAAAGTTTTTTCTTCCTCAGTAAATACAAGTCCTAAAGAATCCGTATAATTCTTGACAGTCTCGGGGTAATCGCCATTGATGAAAACAGCGTTGGCGAACCAACCTTCATTGAAGTCCCAGGCGCGTTGGGTGGCGAGGGCGTCATCGGAAGAGGAGGTAAGAGGGATCTTGTACCCGCCGTTGTTTTTGAATGAGAGTGTGCCGTTGATATTGAGGGTTTTGAAAAGGTGGTACGCTTTTGCGTGGGCGAGGAGAACGTGGTGCGCACAGTAGAATGGTTGTTGTTTGGGGGGAATGGATGTGGATGTGAAATAGTTTTCGGGGTACTATTCGTGCAAACAAGAGAGGATTAGTATTTGGTGGAAAGGTGGAGAGTTCAGTGTGAAGGATTCGATAAGGAAAGGATTAGGTGCACAAACCGGATATTCATTACAGAAGACCATAGGCTCATTCATAGTGAACCAGTGCTGGACTTTATCTCCGTAGCGTGAGAACACGATTTCCGCGTACGCAACATAGTCCGCGATGATTTCAGAAGATAGCCATCCGCCGTACGTGTTTTGTAGAAAGAGAGGGAGATCCCACTGATTGGGTTAGTTTCAAGATACCGTGGTGGGAATGTGTGAGTTACTCACATGAAATAAAGTCACTGCAGGCTGGATTCCATACTCCAGACACGTATCGATAAGATCATCATAATGCTGTAGAGCGAGCTCATTTATGGGGCCTTTTCCGAACGGCAATATTCTAGACCAGGATATCGAGAATGAGTAGAAGGGTACGCCGAGTGCAGCTATCCTCGCAATATCTATTCTCTTTTGTTAATTTTCCCTTTCCCATTTTCCAATTCCAATCGAGACAATAGAGCGTTTTGGGATTGAGAAATACAATATTAAACATATGTACCTTGTTTATAAAGATAATACTGATTATCGCCCACATCACCGGTATCATTACTAACAGTTATCTTCGCAGCAGCATTATGAGTGAAGAGATCCCAGACAGAGGGGCCTCGACCCTCTGCTTTCGCAGCTCCCTCGATTTGATATGCAGCCGATGAAACGCCCCACCAGAATCCAGAGGGAAATTTCCAGGATGCGTTTTTGCTAGCCATTGGGACTTGCGCGCCAGGTGGGAAGGAAGGATAGTAAAGCCTTGGGGGAGGAATAAGTTCATTCGTGGGAACTGGTGTTGCTGAGACGGTCGTATTAATTGTGGCGGTTGCTACGGGGCCAATGAAGAGATCCCATAGTTCTGAGAGGTGGGCTATTAGCTTGATGTCTGAGGATTATCTGGTTGAGGAGATCTCTCGCGGTTTTCACCCAGAATCAGGGAAAACATTCAAACTCACGATCAACATTAATACTGATGCTTGTTGTAAAGGCTTCGGGATTTGCAACCGTCGTTCCATTATTCTCCGTGACCGTGGCATTTATCGGCGTCAAAACCGAAGAATTATCCACAGCAAAGACACATCCAAGAACTGCAGATAATAGAAAGAGCTTCATCATTACTACTATCACAAAAATCCTCAATCCTTCAATCCCTCATGGTATCCCTCAAGTTTATAAAAGAGAATACCCCTCACCTCACTTCACCGACATCACTGCGGGGTAATGGGGAACCATGCATATTCCAACTGCATACCCACTTGAAGCCGCGTTCTCCGAAAAGGAAAGCCGGACGAGAATTCGGTCTAACAGTGAATCTAGACATTTTTATGCTCGTCGTAAAGACGCTCTAAGGTAGTTCGCCGAAGTAGCATTTTGAAGGAGCGATGACGGATGTGGTGTGGTTGAATGTTCTTATTTGAACCCTACAGTAATTGTGGGGCTGGCTTGAGATTGCGGGGTCGGGGCCAGTTCAACCGAAAACCGTTTGAAATAATTCGGCGACATCGACAGAGATAAAATAGATATGATGATGAGCGTATGCTTCCAAGAAGAAGTTCCTACCAAGAGCACTTGCCCGGAAAGTCAAGCTTGATATATGCATCACCACACAAATCGCACCAAACATTTGGCTTTCCCAAACCCCCGCATAATTGAATATCTGGCCCATATTATTCTCTGTTGAGTTTATTCGTATCTCAAATTGTGTGCGATTCAAGAGCGTCGTGTACTCGTTGGTGTCTCGTCCTCATTTCCTGCTCTAACATTTTCCTATAAATCCAAGTTTTTAATCATACATAGTTCAAGAGATTTTATTATTCGTGAAATCTCCGTAGATTGTATGTGCAAGCTGCGCCGGCCGGCGTTGTTAAAGAAGTGAATTACCATCTGGCTTTTAGTCCATCGCACGCGCCTTAATTCGTGCCTCCTGCAATTCTTCTAAGAAAATGATTCCAAATACACGAAAAGAAAACCTCAAAAACGAAGCGGCAACAATCATATTATATGCATCAGTAGAGATGTACCGCAGAAAGGTACATATTCAGATGCAACGTTGTATGTTATATTTACATCCGTATGAATCTTTCAACTGATAAGAATAGCATCGTCAAGGTCAAAAAACTATGGAAGAATGGACTATTCTTCGCGAGCAACAAAAGGAATTATGATGACGAGCATTCACCTGAATCTGTCAGGGAAAATGGGCATTCGGATAGCAATAATACGTTCTACGGATTGCGAAATGTGGTCAAACTCTTTTCTCTCATTCATGGACCTGTCACTAAACACGAATTCATCTCAAGCCAAGGATGAACTCTTGCCTTTAACCACAATTTTGGTCACTACTTTCAAGACCAATATGTCATCCTGGTGTACGGCACACGTTTCTAAGTCCTGTGTTACAGTTTTCCTCGCAACTAACAATTTCTACACCTGCTGATCTATTTGATTCTTCGCCGGAATAAATTGGTATCTTCAAATTCTCGAAGGATATCACTATTCAAAGCCACTTGTTTCCTGGTCGGAAATGAGACACAATCTCACCGTGTAGTGTTATTTGGGAAGCCTTTATTCGGATTTACAGTACTTTCTGTTATTATTGTTCCAAGTTCTTGCCGTCTCCACTCGATTCTTGAAGCCCAACCCAACTGATGCAAAAGTCGTTATCACAATAGTTTATCGGATAGTGTCCGACTTTCGCAAGAATATCGAAACAATGGTACGGCGATCATGTTACTATTGGAAAGACACTATTCTGCTAGGAAAGCTGTTGACCATCATATGATAAAGGTTGCCTGGTTGAAGAACTGCAGTAGAACTTCTTACAGTATACTATGAATGGGCTTTTGTGTCTACAACGGATGATGGGCTTGAGGTTGATTCATCTAACAGCGCTTAAAAATTCGACGGATTCCGCATACAGATGAAGCTATGAATGGTGCTTCCATGGCAAAAAAAGCGAGATTGCGGACGTCTCTCCTTGCAGTATGAGTACAGATCTGGCGTGGAGCAAAAGCGTGCAGGATCATGAACTTCCTGCATAATGTTGAAATGTTGAAACGGATATGTCATCTTGGGATGAGATGAATGAAATGATTGATCTCGATGTTGTAATGGATATAGAGGGGTCCTTGGATGATTTTCAGTCACCGGTAGAGTTCTATATCACCAGCCTATCTCAAATGGTCTATCGGAACCCGGTTGAGCCTTTCGGGGAGTCAATTGGGTACATATGACCTCAAAATGAAGCGCAAAAGATTGGTTTACTCTGATTTTTCTTTTCAGATCAGATTACCTCGCAGGGTTGAGGGCCCGGTTCGCATTTCATGAATGCAATTGGTTTACGATTTGGCTCGCGATTCAATCCACAAGATTCGGTTCGGTAGGTGGATCTAGTTGGTCATTCATCAAAAAAGTAAGGGCAATCCGGCAATCCGGCGGTTTGCGATAAACCCAGTTTGACAACCGGAAGATGTTTCCGAAGCCTGAATTTGGTGACATGGCTATAATATTCCCATGATTGGGTGCATCCATACACATTATGTGCGGCGCGACCTCAATCATCACCAAGTAAGGACCTGCACGAAAGTGCCATTTGTGAAAGTTGTGCTTTGCGAACTTTGCATATTTTCTTCGGTTGTATGCATCCTATGACTCTTATTTGCCGATGTGGAGTCCCGAGGTCCTGTTGTATGGTGCACCACAACCCCTGTTTTATGTTTATGCAGATACCCTGCAGAGTCTCTTGACAAAGTAGAGATTCGGCCTCACCCTTTCCGAGAACATTCATTCCATATTGCGTTCGGCCCTACTAGATCAATCTCCGCGTCTGGGTGCCGATCCTATTGTGCTAGCCATTCTATAAATCTCTTTGCTGAAGGTGGCTGTCAAAAGTATTGAAAGATCACTGTCGGCTTAGGGTAATATCATGCAGCAGACAACGTGTCACCAACAGTTGTATGGCCAACTTTGTTGCCAACAAACATTCCGAATCTACTTTCAAAGCTTAGAGTTGGTGATTCCTTGCTCCTAAACTTACAGGTCTAGGGTCTGTCGAAACTTATTGCCCTGGAACCAGACAATGCTTTAATACCGCAATGAACGCTGCTTGCAGCGTGTTTTACTTTACATACATACTTTAGTTTATGTTTCGGTTCGCCATGAGCCAAATATCACGACTATCCGCACTTGGTGCCACTGTACTAGTTCTCTATATTGCTATACGCAAGATCCGGAACAGATTGGCATATGAGCGTAAGAAACGACTCCATGGTTGTAGTGATGTCGTTAAGTACCCACATCGAGATCCGTTCTTCGGACTCGACCTTCTCATCAAAGAAGAAAAGGAACATACGGCCAGCACATTTCTCAACTCAATCCAGCAGCGGTTTGCCACTTACGGGAAGACTCATGAAATTACTTTCCTTGGCAAGCGTACGATTCGCACAATGGACCCCAAAAACTTCCAGGCTGTACTCGGCTTCAATGACAAGGATTATGGACTGGAGCCACTGCGAGATGGCCTTGCTGAACCGCTATTCGGTCGTGGGATTAGTACAACTGACGGCGAATACTGGCGGTACAGTCGGTCCCTTATAAAGCCGACCTTTTCACGGGCGGAGATTTGTGACTTTGATTCTCTAGAGTTCCATTTCTGTAGGTTGATGGACTTACTTCCTCACGATGGGACAATGGTCAATTTACAGCCTTTATTTTCACGTCTGGTATAAATGCGCTACCACCCATAATTTGACTATGACGTTGCTGATGTTGTCCTATCCAGTTTCTTGATACCTCAACGGAATTTCTTTTCGGCAAATCGACGGACACACTTCTCTCTCTACCATCTGAGGAGGGAGAGCTCTTCCAGCGGTCGTTCGACTATGTGATGGAAGGACTCGGAGTCCGAGTTCGGCTCGGCCCACTCAAATTCCTTCACTGGGATCCACTATGGTTCGAATCGATCCGTGTCGTGCATCGCTTTGTTGAGCAGCAGATTGATGAGGCACTGGAAAGAGAGAGGCAGCGTAAAACCAGTAAGGCCACCGAATATGAGGCCAATCATCACTATATCCTCCTCCATGAAATGGTTAAACAAACACAGGATAAGCTAGATTTACGCTCCCAGATCATTGCCGTGTTCATGCCAAGCCGGGACACGACTGCTTTTCTAGCATCTAATGTATTCCATGCGTTGTCGAAGAATCCTGACATCTGGACGAAACTGCGAAAAGAAGTATTGGCCGCGGTGAGATCTCAACCGCTCACTTACGACCTATTAAAATCGATCAAGTATCTACAATGGGTCATCAACGAGAGTCAGTGTTCCTCTTTTAAGGTTCCGGTCGTCTGTTACTAAAATTCTCTCAAGGTCATCGCATGTACAGTGTCTCCGATTGGCAACCACGCGACGTGCTTGCGGATTCCGTTTTGCCTACAGGAGGCGGCCCGGATGGTAAATCTCCCATATTGGTTTGTAAAGGCGACTTTGTGTTCTGGAACATTTATTGTCTTCATCAAGATAAAGACATATGGGGACCCGATGCAGATGTGTTTCGTCCTGAGCGGTGGGACGGTCTCAGGCCGTTCTGGAATTTTGTTCCATTTGGGGGTGGCGCAAGGACATGTCCAGCACAGCAGCTGGTCAATATGGAAGTTGCGTACGTAACTGCAAGGATGATTCAGGAGTTTTCTGGGATCAAGAGCGAGGATGAACACACATGGACCGAACAATGGCGGCTTGGGCCGCATAGTAAGTATGGATGTAAGGTTAGCTTGACGCCAGTATGACCTCACACATATTATCCCACCTCGCCTGCTCAAAAAGTCTTCAGAGTTGGCGACCATTCAAAAAATATACATTCTAAGATTTCTAGTCTGTAGTTTTGCTTCTTATCCATTTAAACTTATCATGCATGCTTCTCATTCACCAAGACGTATCTGTATCTGGCCTTTCCAGCCTCAAGATCCAAAATCGCTTGATTTGCATCCTTCATTGGAATGTTATTGTTCCATGTTTTTACACCTTTCTCGGCAAACAATGCCAACATTTCCTTAATTTGATGTGGGGGGCCAATCAAACTTGATCCAATTTGCGCTTTTCTACCGACGAGAGCGGACACTTTTCCTTGTGAGCACATGGAACAAAAAATCAATAAAATAGGACTTACTTTGAAAACCTGGGATAATATCTTCCGGAAGTCCAACCTGAATAAACTTTCCCTTGAATCGCAGCATAGAAAGATATCCTTGAATGGGCAAATTTGATGATGAAACAGTGTTGATAATCAAATCGAGGGATCTTGCGTATTTGTTGGCCCAATCAGGCTCCTCCTCAGTAGCTAAAGTATGTAAGCATATATTCCGCTCCAGGGACTGGCCCATCCGAAAACAAACTTACCGATGAAACTAGTTGCGCCCATCTTAAGAGCATCCTCCTTCTTAGTTGATGTACGAGAGATTGCAACGATTTCGTCACAGCCAAGAGCTTTAGCAGCCATCAAACCAAAATGGCCAAGACCACCAATTCCAACAATTCCGACCTTCTTTCCTGGTCCCGCATTATTTTCTTTTAGTGGAGAGAACACGGTAATTCCACCGCAAAGCATAGGTGCTGCAATATCCGAAGGAATTGAGTCGGGTATCTTGACGACGCAGGTGGAACTTCCTCTCCAATAGTCAGCATATCCACCGTAGGATTTGCTTCCATCCGGCCAGTAACCGTTGTATGTGTTAGTTGTTGTGCTGCAATGTTGTTCCAGACTATCTATATCAGTATGGATGAGTGCCCAATGGGAGGATAAGAAAGCATACCCATCTGCACAAGCTTCGCAATCTCCCTTTTGGTTTAAACAGCATCCTGATTGAGCACCAACGCCGACACGGTCTCCGAGCTTTATTTCCTTAACCTCGGCACCTACTCTAACGGCCTCTCCAACAATTTCATGGCCAACGCAGACAGGGTAATCTACAACTCCCCATCCTGATCGAAGGGTATGGATATCGGAACCACAGACACCACAATGTGTGATTCGAATGTCGATGTCATTTTCTTCGAATGGCTTAGGTTCAAATCCTTGCCAAACCATTTTTCCATTGATAGACTCTGGGTCTAGACCCATCCATCCTTCAAATTTGTAGTCAGTCATTTTTGTCGGTAAGAAATGAATTCGGAATCGTAATATGCAGATTTTGGTTATGAGAAAGACATCTCCGGGGGAGAGCAGAGGGGCCGGACTATATAGGTTTACCCCTCTAAAGGACATGTCATCGTCTCCATCTATGGAGTTGTTTTCGGACTTAATGGACCCAGTGGGTCTATGATAGAGGATATTGTGGATTTTGACTGGGATATATGGTGCTATAATTCCGCTAGCAATACAGTATTTCAGGATATGCTAGCATCGGCAACTCGCGGGCGAACGAAGCTGGGAAATGTTCCGGGGCTCTATGTAGCTTTTCATCATTGCAGAATTTTATTCTCGATACTCAAGACTTATACTGTATGGCCTAAACTCCGTCGTATGTTGCCTCCTGATCTTGTAGTTACCTGATCTCAACAGATACTTCAGCAATGCAATGCCTCAAGTGTTGATTCAACCGAGATTACCGCGAAAACTCAAACGAAAGTGGGGGCCGATCGCGTAATGAAATTCATCGTCGATACCGTATGATATCAGATACCCGGTATGATATCACATACCCGTATGATATCAAATACCCGCGTTATATCAGATACCCGTGTGATATCAGATTCCCGTATCATGATCCATGATGTTAATTTGTGGGAATGGATTATTCATGGAAAGCTTTGATTCGATCAACACCCAGATTACCAATCTTAAATCCGAAATCTACTTAAGTGGGCCAGACCAGGCTCACCAGGTCTACCTGGTCATCGTTTTGTCTGGGGAGTGGAGTGGTAATACCCTTATATCAACTACGAAAGCCTCCAATCACTGCCCATGTCAATCCTGTCAGTATTTAGAAGACGCCTCGCGGATCTCTGAGTCGATTGTTTCAATCCCCACCGTTTATGTGTTAGCTAATATCTTGGAGTGCGCAAGCTTCATGCCTCCCCTTCCTACGTACAGGTAGGCAAGAATAGGGATAACATAGCTGCACTGATGGCGAATCGCCCTACATATTATAAGTCGCTTGGTATTAGATTGGTATTGTGACCCGAGAGCAAAATCTGGTATTAACAGGTGGTAATGCTGGAGTACAAATTTTCCCTTTTGGATTTTCTCTTAATGAGATTGCCTCGAGAGACAAAGCTCGTCTTCCTGTCCTAAACACACTCGATACACACACCCCAAACCAAATATAGGATACCAATATGGTCCAGAACTTACCAGATGAATCTCACTACCTCCTAATACCAGCGGTTCACCAAGGACTATCCGATCAGCTAGCTACATTCACTCAACCCCCGCCACTTCAATCAGTAGTATATATACCACGCCTCTCCAGCTCGGCCAGAAGCTCCGCCTTGGTGTATTTATTACAGAATGTTTTGACAAGGTACTATCACAGTGTTTGTTAGCATATACGGCTTTAACCTTACAGAATAAAATATCTACCCTGTTCACATCTGTATCGCTTAGCTTCGTCCAGTCAACTGGTTCACTTGGCGAACTTGGGGCCCAGCTGGAGACGGGTGCAACAAGCATTGTAGGGTTAGGAGCAGTTATCTCATTTGCATGGTTTGCAAGTCCAGAGGGGGCCACTGCCGATGATTGAAAGTTGAATTTCTGCTCCATTTGCTCACTCGCTGTCGTCGCCACGGTACCACTTGAATTCCTTGAATGGTTTCTTAATCTCTTCACATCTGGAGTTGGAGTTGGAGTTTGATTGGAGTCAGATCTCGCCCTCTTTGTTCCCTGAATCGGTTCCTTTATCGACATGGCTCCCATCGGAGAAAGCGTGTCGACGGTAGAATTTAGCCATTTGCCAAAAGCCACATCTATACCTTCAAACTTTTGGCGAGGGTCGCAGATTTCGGCAGCTTTCTTGTAAGCCTTGAAGAACCGCAGAAGTGACAAAATGTCAGCTAGCATAGAATCACCTCGAATTTCCCCCCAAAATTCAGGTTTCACCTCGAGAGAAACAACAGCAAACCGAAAGGTTCTATCGTTTGGTTGATCGACCCTAATGGAGAAACGTTTTTCTATATTTTCCTCCATGCTCCTGAAACGATTAAAGGCTACCCAGTTATCACCAGCAATGGACCAGAAAGCTCTCTTGTGGTTGATACGCACGGAAAATATTGGCATGGATAGGCCATCTTCGTCCTTCCATCCATGCTTCGGGGCAGTAAGATGTTGACACCATATCCCATGATGAGGTGCGCCACTATATCCAAAGATTATGCCGCTACCGGATTGTTTAAGGGTAGCAACGGAGTCTGTGGGAAGCTGAACTGGTGGTCCATTCTGAGAAGGTTGTTGTGTGTTGCTTGGTGTGGCTGATATAGGCTGTGGCTGTCCATAATACTGTTGTATGTTGTTTGGTGCGGTAGAAAAAGGTTGAGGCAGTCCATAAGGAGAGACATATTGTATGTTGCTTGGCGTGGTAGAGAATGGCTGCGGCTGCCCATAAGGAGGGGCATGTTGTATAGTACTTGGTGTGGCAGGAAATGGCTGTGGTTGTCCGTAAGGGGGGGCATGTTGTATGTTGGTCGGTACCACAGAGACTGGTTGTAGTGGTCCATAGTGAGGAGGCTGTTGCGCCATTACGCCCGAAGTTAAGGGATTTTGATTTGTCATTGAAGTGCCTAAAATATTTCCTTATTAGAGTTAGATACACAATATGCGAAGTGATTCAAATCATTACCGGATGCTGGATTTTGTCTTTTGCCTTGTGGGTGACGCTGCTTTCGTCGTGAAATCGGTAGCATTTTTAATTAAATACGAGCTTTGCGAAGAGGGAAGAACTTGTCGCAGTTAATACCAAGGATCTTCAAGTTTTTATCCAGGTCAAGATATTTCTACAATATTTTCGGGGGGTTTTTTGGTTTTGCTGCCGTACAAACTTAGAGAGCAAGTGAATTTGCAATGTTCACCAAGCTTCTACTATTTACCATACAACCCTACATATTTCATCTAAAAGACCACATCAGCAACGAATCAAATGGGCATATTATATATCGACAATGGCAATAAAGATAGAACATTCTCTATGAATGAAACCATTGAAGGTCTTGTAGCACGAAAACTTCTCTTTCCTTGAAGTACATCAAGATTTCTAATTGCCTTGGGCAACTGGCATCCAATAATAATCATTTTGCAAAACAAAATCAGAAATTCAAGAATTCAATGTCGATAGATTGATGGAAAAGGATGAAGAGTTCAGCCCATGCATAAATATAGCGAGATCCTGTATCCTCCATTTTTTCCCACTGAGTACGCATTGAATTTCAAATTATTTCCATGGAACAAGCAATACGGATCTGCCGAAGTCTATAAACATAGCCGGACCAATGCTTATGCAAATTCCACTGCCCTTGATCATGCCGTCTTTTTCTTTGACTGTCCTTCTCGGAAATGATATCCTTTCACCAGAGTTCGCCCGCCACGCTCCTGAGATATAGTCTCTGGAAACCATCGACCTCCCTGGTCACACTGGCGGGCTTGACATAGGTACCGAGCCTCCGCGTGTGGAGCTCTTATGATCTTTAAGGTGCGGTTCGGTAGTGCCAATCCCCGATGCCTGATCGGCATTCCTGTCAGAAACGTTCAATGAACTGAGTGATATGGCAGACCGTACGCTGCGAACGATACTTTCCGGTGTTCTACGGTTAAAAATGGGCTTGAGTGTTGGAAGGCACGCTGCCACTACACCTACACCTACCTCTACATATGACCAGATCAAGGCGTTAGTTTCAACGCCTAAAGTGGTTAGCAAAGAGAAATGCGCGGTAATAATGGTTCTGAGCCTACCTCTAACATCACGCGCTCCTGTTGTGGTTTCTTAGTCGCTAAGGTCAGTAAAAATGCTAAGTTCTCGGTGTCTATTTGCTCTCACCATAGATATCTTCTGCAACTATAACAAGACGTGCCACTCCTGCAGCAGTGGACCTGCAAAAAACATTAGTGCAAGCTCGTACAAGTTCATATTTTTGAAGTTCACATACAGTAGACCAAGCAAGAAGAGAAATGACAAGGCAATTTGTCCGTTCCTAGTCATATCAAGCATCCAAATGACCGGCAACGGAAGAGCAAGCACGACTAGGTCAGTTAATACGTCGGATGCGGCGTGGCTAAGGAGTATGTATTTGTAATCCCCACAGAAGTGCTTGTATGTCGCAAGGCTCTTCCAGAGCATCCCTAAGTCACGACCGCATTCGAACACGGTTGCGAAGAAGAATGACACCGTCCACGCAACAATAATAACACAGGCTACAAATGACACCGCTCTGAACTTTCGACCGTTAAAAATCCGTCGATATAGCATCACAACGCTCAGTTTGAGTGCACCAAGAGCTATAATCAAGATAAGTTGGGAAATGCCGGCCAGCTACGATTGTCAGTAGGATGATTCAATGATCAAATAGATCTCCTTACTTTTGATGTGTCATTTTCATGCCATGTTGGAATGATTGCTCCTGTTTTGGGATTTTGTAGTGTATGTGTGCCCAAGGTACCTCTAGCAGCGCCTACGAAACAATTATCAGATTAAATGATGGAGAAAAATGCCAGAAACACGGACCGACAATCATGATAATGGCCAGAGCCCATCCAAGAAACTAGATATCACAACAGGCAGTAAGCAGACTGTCAATTTGTAAACGATATGTCCTAGAACTTACCATGGAAAATGCTACTAGGTAGTCATCGCTCTTAATAGGAAGTAATTTGATACTACGAGCATGAAACCTAAGAATAACAGCTGAAGTAGACGCACAGATTATAATGGCAGACACAGTATATACCCCGGCTTGATTTGGAGACATGATTGAGCTCACCTCGCCGTTTTGAGATGAAGTGCTTTACTATAATAATACTATGCAACTTTTATGAAACTGAACTTTCTAACTAGTGGAAAAGTAGGTGTTTTAATAAAAAACGGAGAGGGGAGAAATGGGATGCTTGGCATATTTCTTCTGCAAACATGGGATCTTTAGTCTACAACAGTTGAGTTCATGCATTTCCGTAGCCTAGCATGTCAACGTGTAATTACAATATGAAATGGGCAAATGGGGCTTCCTTGTGTAACTAATCTCAAAGGAGCATTGTACGGTCGGCATTAACAGGGGTAGTGCATATCTACCTACCTACCTACCTACCTATACTTTTATATCAATGTTCTCAGTAGTATTGCCCGTATAAAAAATACGTATCGACGGCGATATTCACTACAGTATGCGATATCGATTACGTACGTACGGAGTAAGTGGTATAACCTTCATATCAGCCACCATATTCTTATTCTTGCCTTTTATAAGAGTAAGATCTTACTAAGAGTAAGAGTAAGATATACTTGGTGAACATGTTTTCCTCGCAACACATACCCTGATAGGAAAGTAAGACTTAAGAAGGGTAAAGCTAAGGGCTTACAGGGGTGAAAAGCTCTCAACTTATAACCTACAAGGTGATTTGCCCATCAAGAGTATATTTTACTGTAATTTACTAGGTAATTGGTTGGTTTGCACCCCTGTCCCTCAACAGCTCCCTAGCGCCTCTTCACGTACAAGCGTTTTGCTACTAGGCACCTACCACCCACTTACCAACACTACCAACACTACCAGCATCTATAGTTAAAACAACATACAACACCGATCCAACAATACGGTGAAGATAGCATTCTTATCTAGTCAATATCGATATGACGTGGCTGGTTGATGGAGGTGAAAATGATGCCCTCTCAACAAGGCACTTGCTGCGATTATCTTTGTCTCATTATATATATACTACTGTTACAATTAGCACGCAGAGCACGCCGATCTTATGTACTTAAACCTAACACAACCCCACGTCTAATAAGCATGGAATTCAAAGAGTACCTTTTTATTTACCGTACCTATTTCCTACAATTATAGCCATACACCACTCAAGCACCCATTGCATTATGTCATCTGAACAGGCCGGCTCCAAATACTCAGAGCTGGGGCTCTTCAAATTATCACTGGCGGAAAGGGCGAAATTTCCTTTCTACCATCTGAACATTGACAAGAAGTTGGTTCCAGAGGTAAATCACTGCCTCTCAACAATACCCAGTCTTCTTTTCATCGAATTTGTTCAATAAATTGATATCGCTCACACCACAGACTCGAGAGCTTCTTGCGGAGTACAGCCATGTACCACCCGAGCAGCAGTCCGAACATGTCCACAGAATTGTAAGTCTTCTATCATCCCTTCAAAAACCACAGAACCTCATAGAGTATTTTAGCGCGACCTAGCTTGGAACATTCGTGCATATCCTTGCACTGGAATTGGCGCTTGGCTTACCCCCCAACTCTGCAAATTGCCTATCTACCCTGAGATCGTAGAGCGCTTGAAGGGTGACGAGATCTTGATGGACGTGGGCTGTTTTCTCGGACATGATCTCCGCCGTCTTGTGCGCGATGGGGTGCCCTCGAAGAATATATATGGCGTTGACATCGTCAGCCATTGGGATGTGGGTTTCGAAATGTTTCGCGACCGGGAGCATTTCTCCGCGCATTTCATCGAGGCTGATTTCTTGTCCGAAAACCCTGCCTTGATGGCCTTGAAGGGTAAGGTCGACATTGTGTCAATTTTACAGGTCCTACATCAGTGGAATTGGGATGGCCAAATCGACGCAGCAAAAGTGGTTGTCAGTTTTACTAAACCGACTTCGTTGATTGTTGGTAATCAGTTGGGAAATAATAAAAGTCAAGAAGTTGTGTTCAAGGGTGCTCTTCCGATATTTCATCACAGTTCGGAGTCCTTTGCGAAAATGTGGGATCAGGTAGGTACTGAGACAGGCACAAAGTGGGAGACACAAGCTTGGCTCCGGCCTTTGGAAGAGATTGCCGAGGGGTGGGACACTAAAAAGGACGCGTGTTTTTTGGAAGAAGGGGTCGAGATGATGGAATTTATAGTAAAGCGGGTCAAGTAAAGTGAGTCACTACCTGTACTGCTGAGATTTTAAACATGCTGTTGCGCAATGCGAATGTTTATTGAAGCGATTGGGGTTCATTCAATCTTTCGGATAGATCGTTCTACCTTTAGAATCAGATCAATTCAGGTTACAGGAAGATCAATTCATGATAGATATATAGACGTGTACTTGGCTTGTGTATTCAATTTTGTGGTAATAGGCTACTCTCACTTCGGATAGAAAAGCATCATATCCTCCATGTAGACTAGGAAAAGGATCTAATTAAATACATTCCCATCTACCTAAGTAGGCAACAGCCAGCACATAAAGAATCAATCAGGATAAAGGAATAAAATAGAGAAGCCCTTCGCAGCTGTTGGTGTCTGTCCTGTCAATGCCGGAAAGTCTTGATTCTCGTGATCCAGGCTTTATCCAGGAATCCGCCGTCTTATTTTGGTTACTGTTGACATGACAGCGTATCGAGATGCTACAAGGGTTACATTCAGCAGTTACGGCGCCCCCGATTGCAGGAGCTCTAGGACAAATAACGTGATGACTGAGTTGAAGTGCGAGGTAGTCTTCCGGGACGCTGTGTGAACTTGAGGTGCCCATCCGTTGGCCTAGTTTTTCACGAAATCAGTAAAAACTCGTGGCTGTAGAGATTGGAAGGTGGATGATGCTAGTATGGTGACTGCTTCTTCATTATTTGGGCGAATTGTTTTCTCGTGTGTGTTGGATACATATTTTAGAAGGTTCCAGTCAACTGAGTATCTGCCATCTTATGAGTTGAAGGTGTTCAAGGCCTGTCGCGGTATCAAACTCAGAGACAGTGTCTCAAAATTCTCCTGGGCGAGGAGAGAAGAGCACTTTCTGCTGATAACTTATTCAATATGAGTTACCTTCGGCCGTTTTCTGCTTGAAATAAAAGCGAGCATTCTTAGTATTGAGAAATAGGAGCGTTCTTGTACTGCAAGCAGATTAGACACTATCGTCTATCTCTCACACCCGTACGGTTAGTTCCAATGTAAATGGGTTGCTGGGTTAGTGAATTTAGCACTGCGCGATTTCTAAGCCCACACCCTCAAATTTTAAATGACTGTAGCCTTGACTTCCAAAACCTTTACCTCCAATCTTTTCCACTTTACCCCCTCGCTTCCAAATATCACATGACATCAAAAATTCAGGGGGAGACAAAACAGTCTTGCTTCTATTGATACTTTCTCTTTCTATTCAGACTGGGTAGTTCTTTTCTGCACACTTACTGTCTCTATTATTTGCCTATTTGTAGGTAAATAAACAGAGATACTGAGTACCCCCACCTTGAGCCACTTCTTGACCTCCAAAATCCACTTACAGCCTCTTCAACCACAACTTTCAACACCATTATCTCCTTCTTATTTACGACAAATTTGCCAAGTTGCGCACAATCTTTTGGGAGAAAAACAGACTCTTCTTGAGATTGAATAACTGCAGTTCTTACATTACCAGTTCTCGGTATCTTTCTCGCAAGAACCAATATCCTAAGCATTCTCATCATGCCTGACGATACGACTGAATCTATGCAGTCCATCTGCACCATATTTGAGTTAGTCTCGAGTTCCTTTGGCTACTCAGCGCGACTGGCTTTGCTAACGAAATGCGATCAGATTATTTTTAAAGCTCCCTGTAGAGCTCCGCCTCAAAATAATCCGCTATGCTTTGAAGCAGCCACGTTTGATTGAAGTGCGATATAGTAGTCCACAATTAATTCGTATGGGGCAGGTTTTCAATCAGAATGTCCCAGGTCATAGAGATCTAATGGTCGCTCCTGAATCGAGAAGAATGCCTGCTATAATGGAATCTCACTCTATGGCTTACGAAGAAGGCCGAAAAATGCTCTGCCGCTTGCGTCTAGATAATTGGTCCCTGGTTTATTTCAATCCCGATTTGGATATTCTGTACTTTGGGGAACATACTTGCCATTCGGGATTACACAGCCTCCTTCATTCTTTAGCTTATTGGGGCACGAATGTTTACATCAAACATATCGCCATTTCGTTGAAGACTTGCAATCCCGACACATGCTGCCGGAGTCACCTTCCATATTTACCTTATCTTTCTAATCTCAACCCCCGTCCGGCTTTGTGGGACCTCCATCGATCGGGAGTGCTTATGTTACATGGAGTCCCCGACAATATGGTAGCAGGTCACACTACCATGCGTGGACTTCCAAATCTTGAGTCGGTGAAATACATTCACGAAATTACGAAGATCGTGAAGAGACCTGCAAATGCAACCAACATCCTGAACAACACTCGAGAAGTCGCTCGTAGACCAGAATTTCAAAATGTACGCCCCTTCGAATTCTCCGAAGACTTCGGCATGCAATACAACCCCGACGCTAGCTCTTTGGATTCATCAGCGCGATACACTGAAAAGAAATACTTTAAACATACAAAATCTGCCATCTGGTGGGATATTGTCAGAGCCATGTTAGCCGATCCTATGTTCGGACCACAACCTCAATGGTACACGCGCCCCATACCGCATTTTTCGGTTCAAACTTTGGTACGGGAGAAATACAACATCCGTGTCCAATACAGATCTATCGATGTCTTGCCCGAAAAGCTTGCTACTTTTCAGCAGTCTAAGAATGACATTCAACGCCGCTATGGTTGCTCTATTAGATACATTGCCACCTGCTCCAATACAGATATTCGAGAATACCAAGTCGTGCATCCAATCAAGCGTCGCGAAGATCAAGCTTTGAACGAAATCCGCAGAATCCTTGCATGAGTGCCTTTCATGTCCGGAATATTGTTGTGAATAAAATGGATTCTGCGGAACTTTGGCTGAGGATAATTGGTCCAACTTTTGGGATTTCCTTATTACCCTACGAGTAAGGTTTTCTTTTGGGTACGATACGAGAACACGAAGATACATATGAAGATACATACGCATTTAAGTTGGGATGACAAAAATGATCACTATGGGTGGTTGGTAATGATGGTGGTGGTGGGGATCTCATGAGATCTTGCGCACCGGCTGGATGATGAATATGCTTCCTACGAGATATGAATATGAGATACCTCACATAAATGCCGGCGGATCCGCAACCCTAATGTTTTCTAAAAATACTAAGATTGCTTTCTGGAGATCGGCACTGGTTCGCACAAGATATGACACATTCTTGAGCGGAATATTTTTTTCTTTTTCCCTTTTTCCCTTTTCACTTCTCTTCTTTTCTTGTCTTTCAATTTGAGGAGGGGAAAATACTTTAGGCGAGGACATTTCTCATTCTTGTCCCTTTTCTTTTTTTTCCTTTTCATTTTCTTT
>JWJA01004539.1:0-20305 GCA_000812885.1 Lanzia echinophila
TATCCGTTCATTTATCCCGTAATTCTTTTGCTTTTTTTGAAGAATGATTTATGACGTTTATCTGGATATATTTCTTCCGCAAATATAATTACTAAATGAGATATTCAAATGGGTGAGCCGCGATATCAGGAGGTTGTCGCGTAATGAGGGAGGCAATATGATGTTATGTATGGGGTAAACTTCAATAACAGCGATATTGAAGAGTGAGTATATAAAATCCCACCTTCTATAACCATACTTATTGGAATCCATCATCTCTTTCAGTTTCATTTTCTCGATACACCCATCTCCCATATATATATATATATCCGTTCATTTATCCCGTAAAAGTGGGTGGATTTCTTGCTTGCTCATTATATTTATTTTATAAGCAATGCCATCCACGCAATCAAATTCTCTTCTGTCGTATACTTATTTTACCTATGCTTATATTCTTTGAATTTACATCTCTTTTTTTCTTGCTGGGCTGTCGGAATTGATGATACTAGAGCTTCGGACCAAATGCTTTCATTCATACAAACTTCCCTTCACCCAATAAAAAGAATTTCAACTTCATCTTTTTCTGCAGGTATTCTCTCGCTATACTGAGATTTCGGCGCTGTTGTAGTATTCTTAGTTTTTTGGTGCGGATAGGAATGTGTGGTTGTGTGATGTTATGAAGTGAAGTGAAGTTAAGGTGAATAGAGAAATTATTATAGTGGGTATTTCTTCCCCCCTTTTTTGAAAGTGATGTTATGAAGACTGCAAATATAGACATCATCCTGATCCGCAACCTATTGTTAGAAGAACAACTCGTTCCTATGTGGAAGGAAAAATGAACTACAAGTTTCTCTTCCTTGGAAGTGGTGGATGTTTATGGATTTCAGTATCATGTCATTCTATTCGCACTCACACAAGGATGGCCATATAGTAGTTTTAAGGAACCAAGTCCACATTTAAATTCATTATTCGTAATTTCCTAACATCAAGCAAACCAAACCAATCCCAAACCCAAGAACCATAGGGAATTTACAATCCCATCCAAAAGCCATCAACCCACCCATCCATCCATCTACAATAAATCATCATCACCTCTATCCCCATTCCTCTTCGCCTTCATCATCTCCGACTCCCCTTCATGCTCGCCATCACCCACCGACGCCAAATACTTCTTAAAATTATCACTCATCTCAACCACCTTCTCAAAATGATCCTGTCTCAACTCGACCTCTAGTTTCGCTCCCTCCACAGCGCCAGTCTTAGTCGTAGCCTCATATTCCGCCAACGCCACCGCCGTCTGGAAAGCATTTCGAATCTCTCTTCCATTCCATTCTATATCTTTCAACACATCATCACTCAAAATATACCTCTTCGCAGCACTCTTAATCGTAATTTCATCCGCGCGCTCCATTTCCAATTTCTTGAAAAATTGCAACCAGATTCTCCTTCGGCCCTCGGCGTCCAAGGGTCGATATCCGATATACACATGAATACGACTGAAGAAGGCAGGATCGAAATGCCCAACACGGTTGGTGGTTAGGAAAAGAATCCCGCGATAATATTCCATGGCACGCAGGAACACGGATACGAGTCCATTGCGTTGCAGTTCTGAGACTTCTCGACGCTCCAGATATACGTCTGCTTCGTCGATAAGCATCACGGCCCCCCAGATCTCGGCTAGCTTGAACCATTGGCTGAGGGATTCTTCCACGCGGAATTCATCAGTCCCGATGTCGCCGCATGTCAGTGATAGCAATGGACGGGATGTGAATTCGGCGACGCACTCGGCGGTGTAGGTTTTACCCGCACCAGGAGGACCATGAAGGAGGAAAATCTGCCCCTCGCCTTTATTTGGGATGGGATCCGCAGCCCAGGTCTTATCATTCTTACCTGGCTTTTTGGAGGAGGTATATTTGTGCACGAGGGCTTTGATCAATTCCTGTTTGTCGTTTGGGAGAACCAGGTTTTCGATGGCGCCGACGTGGTATTTGGGGTCGCGGCAACAGTCGACGTCCAGGGCTTGCCATTTCTTGGATTTCAGATCGAATCCCATGATGCGGCGGGGACAGAGGAAGTATTTGTGGCGACTCATGATCCCCTCGGCGGACTCTTCGGTAAGAGATTTGGTTTCGCGGGGATCGATGTTTTCGTACTTGCCCCATCGGGTGTTGGCCGATGCAGCTACGCGCTTAGCGTTACATTCTGAGCAATTGCAGTTGTAGTGCAAATCAGCTAGGATACCGGATTCATCATCGTCAATACCCAAGACTGGTGCTGGGTGCTTTCGCGTCTCGTGCCAATCGGCGTACGTGTAGAATGAGGCTTGGTCAACCACAACACGACCTTCGTGGAATCGTTTGGGTTTCTCCTCTACTGGCAAGGTGAATCCTCGGTAATCCATTTGCTTACCCATCAACATTCCGTAGAACTTCTCTCCGCGATCCTCGAGCTTCGTTCTTGGTGATAACTCGGCATTGCCATCAATGTAGTGAGCAGGGACAACCTTCAAAGAAGTGATTTCGCGTTCACCCTCAAAAGGCACAATGGTGACATCGAAAGCTCGTCGTCCTAGATAGCGTCCATCGAAATCGAGATGCCATAATTTGACTTTCAGGGGTGCTGGGTGACCAATTTTCGTGTTCTCGGTGGCATTTTCACAACTTTGCACAACGAATCCGGCGCGGTCTTCGTCCATCTGTGCATAGACATCCATTCCTGGCTTGAAAAGCATCCACAACATTTCAAATGTTGCTACGGGTCCGACAGGTCTTGAATGGCGGGCATCTTCTAATTTCAGCTTGTCTTCGAAGTTGTCGTCGATGAATTTCTGGAGAACGCTGATGTGGTGATAGGCTTCCGCATCTCCACATGATTCTTTGTATTCTTGGAGCTCTTTGCGATAGTGAACAAGGATTCCATATGGTTCCTTTACTGAAATGGTGTCTCCGAGAAGTGATTGTCCTGGATAGTATTCGACAATGGTCCTCAAGGCCTTCATGATGTGCTGAGAGTGAATGATCAATTCCTTCTCTTCCATAGAACGTTCATCGAAGTCATCCGAATCTTTATTCTCGGATGAATCATTTTTGTTCTCATCATCCTTGCCATCCTTGCCATCTTTACCTTTGCCCTTCTTGTTCTTTCCATAAATGGTAGGAAACCAGATGGTCACACTGTAGAGGACTTCGATGATGGGAATACCTTCATCACGATATCTGCAAGATGTTAGTGTTTGACTTTGTCAACAGTGTAGGAAGGGACATACGTAGTCTTCTTCAGCTTGTATGGCGCAGCCAATTCCTTGGTCCCCTTAATTTCACCACTCAGATCCTTATACTGAACTTTGTATAGAATCTCTGGACATTTGATATCCTCCTCCGACTCCTTGGACTCCCCAGAATCACTTTGGTTTGATGCTTGTGGGGTGGTTGGCTCATCCTCTGCCTTGACGACGACATATTGCTTGCCATCGTCAAGATCCTTGGTAGAAGATTGATTATGCATTGTGGAAGAAGTGGTATTAGACCCGAGGAGAGAAATGGCAAGAATAATGAGGGATTGCAGGTAAGATGGGTATAGAGGTGGAAGAAAGATGCAGTAAGAAGATAATGAGTTATATCAATCTTGGAAACGGACAAAGTATATATATGTTATATGAGATTCAGGCAAAGATTACTAGCAGGAATTTTGGTGGATTTGTGGTAGGCAACACTCGCCGCAGCTGTCAGCCCGCATCTCTAGTGGAGTTGATTAATTCGCTGGAGATAGTTGTGCATGGACATTTTTATGCAAGTTACCTCTGATACTCAACATTGATTCCTTTGACTCACCGTGTTGTTCATGCATAGATGATGAGCCATTTAACTGCGGGGGGCCGTAGGATGCGGCTCTCAAAGTACCTCATTTCAAACGCCAAGTAGCAATTGATTGGTTTAAGAAAGCGAGGCAGATTTATCCCCACAAAAGCTGAAAGGCAAGCTTTACGTGGGGTACTGTATGTGGCTGTACCTGTACGTACAATTCTGACTGAGTTTTCCTGAATTATGTACCGGTACTCATTATTCGCCTTATACTGTACCTAATATACTGAAGGTGGACATACAAACGGGAAGTATTTTCCTTGATCCTGTGGATAGGTATGAGTCTTTCGCCGAAGATTTTGGCTAAGATTTAGGCTTCATCCTTCTCGTTACCTGTTCAAATAGAATGTCATGATCACGACAGTAAATTGTAAGGTATATATCTTGCCACACGTGCGGTGGGCCTCTTGCTGACCTGAATTCAAGCTGAGCTTAACTCCTTCAAATTAAGGGCACAATGATAGGCTTGAGCGACAACGTGCATTGCATATCGTGTAGACACTTATGATATATCCAGATGATACAGGTAGGTATATACAAGAAGATAAGAGAAATAGAGCGGGTGGGAACAAACTTGTCCAGAAGCATTCGATGTTTTGCTCTAAAAACCGGAATTGGGTCGACCATTTCCAATGATGGCGATACATACCAACCTTAACCCTCACATTAAGATCAATGCTGCCCAAATGGCGACAGTAGATCCCTTTCATCCAGATGAGGTCGTGATGAGGGCTGCCATCATGGCATACATACATAGTAAGTAAGAGGAAGTGGCGATGGCGAGAAAGAATTGACGAGCAGTATCGGATCATGAGGGGTTAACAATTACCGATAGCCTATAGTCGTATATGAATTGATTCATAAGTTTCCATGAACTTTTGCTTGAATTTGAGATTATTCTCAACACCAATTAGAGCTCTCATTTCGATATATTTAACATACCTATATGTTACCTTTAAATTATATACCGATATTCAGACAAAAAATCAAATGTGTCTCAAGAGTTAATACACTCATCAATTTGCAAAAGAAATCGAATTTCACAAGATCGACATCAAACTACAGTGTATATATAACAATTAGACTTTCTCTACCTAATGGAGTACGATGTAATTTGGAAGATATATCCACCACCCATTGAGTTGAGATGAGATGAGATGAGATGAGATTATAAACTAGGGCATCGGTGGGGGACAGGGCAGGGCAACTCGAAATAAAAGCCGGTATCTATCTAAAGTTTGAAAATCTCACTGTTAAAAGATCTTCATTTGAGCTGTGCTGAATTTTATAGAAACCTTCTAAATTACGACTTATTTAACCTGGAGTTGATTATTGATACCTTATTATAAGTTGGGATCTATGTAGGGTAGGGTAGGTATCCGTCTCGATCTTATATTTGATTCTTTTATAAACCCCTTATAAAGTAAAGGTATAAAGATTGAAGTTTTGTAAATTGAAGATATACTATTCTACTACTAGTACCTCGTAGGTACATTTTTGCCGGTACTATGAATAGAAAGAAAGAAATGTTTCCGATTAATTATACTATATAATCCACCAACCAAACCTTCCACCCGTTCCACCACCCCCAAACATCTACCTAGGTACCTCTATTTATATTTCTGTCTGTTTCTATTTACATACCTCGTCGTCAATACCTAACCTACCTTACTGCCACCACCATTTATTTACTTACTAGAAATAAAGGATACCTGATCGTCCCAACTGGTACTGTACTGCGCTCGTGCTCAGAAAGACTTTTTTATCAGACTCAAACATTGGTTATTTAATGTGGATCCTCCAATTTCAATTGTTCATTATTTTTCCATCCACACAATTAATAAATGAAGCATAAGTTCTTCAACCCTTTTCTTCAATTCCAAGGTAACTTAGTTGGGAAAAGGATTCAAAAAACGAAGCCACATATTTATTGTGTTGTTTCAAAATCTAGATTTCAGCCATAATAACGGCCTTATCTTAGGTACCTAGGTAGTTCTATACTCCTTTCCTTATCCAACTTCAACTTCAACTTGAAAGCGGTTCCAAGTTTAAAGGTTCCAACTTTTGAGCGCTGTACTTAATGTACGTTATTTTGCAAGCAATGGCATACCATTTTTATGTAGTCTGTATGTCCGTCAGAAATAAAGCACATCTTCAAACACCTACAATCACACTCAACGGCTAAATATCCCCTTTATAGATATTGATCTATCACATATGCACAACTGATGGATAAATATGATCTGCATGTATTATTCTTAGTTCTTTTCATCCCCTTACCAACATCTGATGTGCATGGTTCGTGCCTGCATGATTCTCCAATTTTTGGCGACTTTCCCGTCTCTGTATTGGATGAAATCTTCATGTCAATATAGATTGTGGATAACCCGCAGAATTGGCGCTCAACTTCCTTCTACTAACACTTCTACTAACCGATGTTCGATGAACATGTCCGGACCGAGGACCACTCACTGTTCCCTCTAGTTGGTAATTTGATAATTGTCTCAGCCCACCCTGTAAACAATAAATGGTAGTCTCATACCCATTTCTTACCTAAATCTAATTCGAGTTTACTTTACTCCGTACCTCCTTGACGATCATTCTTTTTCGTATGGATATCTTAAAATTGTCGCATTTTCAGTTCGTAGACCGAATTGAGTAAAGAAAGAAGCATCATGGCCTCTTCCGAGTCCGGGTCTTCCAACCTCTTACCAATTCCTACTTCTACCATTGATGAAAAAAGCAGAAGCTCTCCAACTATAGTCCCAGAGCCGTACGTTCCTATTTCCAACATGGGGGTCACAATTCCTCTTCCGCAACCAACCTTTCTCATAGACGAATCGCCTTCAGCATACAATCCCGTAGATGGAGATTTGAAAATCCCAATATCCGCATCATCATCCAGCTCCGAATACTCAAAAGATTGCTCGAAAGAATCTACGAGGGAATACTCAAAAGACTACTCCAAAGAATCCACGACTGAATACTCGCAAGAAACCGCGCCAGAAAGCTCCAAAACACCCTCCAATGACCTTCTACATATCAATGAACTACCGGAATGGGCTCATGACAATCCTCACATACATAATGGCTATCGACCAATCTCCAATTCCGCCTCCCGATGTTTTCGATCCTGTTTTCATACGCACAATGAGACTATCAACATTTGGTCCCATTTTTTCCCTTGTATATTATGCATTATTCTCGAAGGCGTCCTCACAGCCTACCTTCAAATCACATACCCAGATATACTGCTTCTGGACCATATGATATTCGCCATTTTCCTTTTCTGCGCACTCCTCTGCTTTGGTGCTTCTGCCATCTTCCATACACTAATCTCTCATTCTCACGACATGCGCAACCGCTGGTTAAAATTAGATTTTGTAGGAATAATTTTTCTAATCGTTGGGTGTTTTATTTCCGCCGTATACATGACTTTTCTGTGCGAAAAAACTTTGCAATATGCGTATTGTGGAATGGTAAGTTCGCATGATTTCTTCACATTGATATTATATATCTGTAACTCACCCATTTATTGACTTGTCATTTAGATATCTGGCATGTCCGTCATAACACTCCTATTCCTACTTCTCCCCGCCTTCGAGGGAGAGCGCTGGCGTCCTTTTCGCGTGGCTGCTTTTTGCGCAATGGGCGCTTCGGTCCTCATACCTTTTATACACGCCATAGTGCGATTCGGGGGCTCGGAAGCTATGAAACAATCGGGTATGCCGTGGTATTTTGCAGAAGCGGGAGCGCTACTTATAGGGGTTTTTTGTTATGCGGTATGTTTGTTCCTCATTCAATTTCCTCCTCGAATGGATGTGATGTGATATAGGAGGCAGATACTAATGAAAGCAATAGAAACGATGGCCCGAATCTTGGCTTCCAGGACATTTCGATTTCTGTGGTCATTCGCATAATATTTTTCATATCATGGTTGTGGTGGCTATGTCGTTACATTTGGTGGGGTTGTTACAGGCATTTGATTATAATTATTTGAAAGGCGAATGCGGATGGATTTCTTGAGGGAGGACACTTTCGAAAAGGAAAAGAAAACACCACACCCCCTATTGCATGCCATGTCGATGGATTTCTTGAGGGCGATTACCAGCAGATATTTTCGAAGAAGAGAAACCCCCGCCTTCATGCAATGACGATGTATATGGAGGGAAATCCGCAGAGAAGACATACATCCGACGCTCCCCCGAAAAGAAAGATGGATAGCTCCTTCCTTAAAAAAAGGTCGACACACCACGCATAAAAAAAGAAAGAGAGTGAGTGGTATTCCCGAAACGGAAAACTCTGACTTTAAAGTCGTTTTCATACGATATTACGAAGTAATGATAATTGGGAATTGTATGGTTAGGTTAGAGGAGTTTGGATAAAACAGGAAATATATATATACCCGGAAGAGCTCCGCGAGTATATGGGATTTGGAGTATGGCATAGAATTGGATTAGATTAGATTATTGGAGGACATGAAATAGTGTTCTTTGTATATATGTTTGTATGTATATATTGTACAGTACAGTAGAGTATATTAATTAATATCGGATGGAATACAAATTTATTCAAAAGCTATTACTGTTATACTAATATTTCTATAGTTGCAGTTATCATATATGCGTGCGTAAGGTTAAAGTAGGCGCGCGATTAGCTATTTGATTCCATAAGTTTTGCTCAGTATTATAAAAGTCCTTCTCAGGCTCGAGAAGGCCTCCCAGCCACGTTGTTGGTTTGCTACTGCTTTGCTGAGCATGGTAAAAATCCTTTCCAGGTCTGAAGATGCCCCTTCGCCACGACGTTGGTTTATGAAAATGTGCTTTGTGTAAATTTGTGGATATAACAACGTCGTTTCCTCCCCAGTCTCAACCTCATTCTACATTTCCCCAACTTCTATACCACAGAAATTCTTTTTCCTTGCTCTCCCCCCCTCTCTTAAAGCTTTACATACCGTTTTCGAAAATGCCATCAAAAATCCCAAAGAGAATCAAAACACTCGTAAATAGCACACCAGAAAAATCAATAAACTTTCTCAAGAGATATGCGAATGAACCTCTTCTTATATACACATTCTCCAAAGACAACCAAAACCTTATAGCACACATATTCCCAAACCCAAAATATGCCAATACTAATCTCACTTTGAAAGCAGATCCCAGCCTCAGCGACAAAGAAGATATTTCGAAATTAAAACGTTTTCTACCCAAAGCTTCGGAGATACTGATAAATGAACTACAAGTACGAGTTATATATACTTTTACTGAATTTAAAGTCAGTCTCTAAAAGGCAGAAAGAGAAATATGTTTTAGAGGCAGAACCTCAATGCTGGGAATGTGTTTTTGAAAGTCCATGAAGTTCTACTGGCGAGATAGTGCCGGCGCGTGTGGGTGAGACGACGAAGATGATGATGAATAAGACGGGGAAGCCATAAATCATGGTAAGTAAAGATGGTATCCATTTCCATGAAGTTTACCTTCTGATTAACACACAGGTAGGTATCCCTTAGCAGTAGCTCAATTCGAGGGAGAAACATGTATGGAAAGCTGGTTATAATTGGTGTTTGTTTGGCGCCGCTGATGGTGGTGGTGTGCGTTTTTAGAGTAGTTATATCTGTAGAAAAAGATGACCAGTATGATGAGGTGAAAGAAATTGGAATATGTATCCAATGTTGCAAATTGTTATTTGAGTGTTTGATTCCTTTGGGATTTGGGCTTTTCGTTTTCGGTGAATTAATTACAATTGCAATTGGGCATAACATAAATATATCTATCTACTTATGCAGTTGCATCATTCATTGCGTATACCCAGGGGGCAATCCTCACCCTTCGGAGATCGTAACCTATATACATTGCTATGGAACCAAATACGCTCGTCTTCACTTCACTTGCGCATTAAGAAATGTGAACTGATGTTTTTGCTGTAGCAGTGATATCTCATTATTGGCAGCGAGTACTGGGCAATGTTTCTCTGATGTAATTGGGTATTTGGAGATAGAATGTAGTAAAGTATATTTCTTCACTGCATTTCGCATTATCCATTACATCGAAAAACAAGCTCAGAAATAAAACAAAAACTTAACATCACTGACACACACAGAACTTCACTTTCACGAAATATCATTCCCGCTTCCGATCCCATCTCAGTTCCCTCCTATTATTCCATAACCTTCCATTTCCTTTCATTGCTCAAGTTCCCGGCTATCATAACCCATACGCAGACTCTGGAGACTTGATATTCCGGCGACCTTGCTAACTACAATACTATAGAGATTAGGATTTCGATCACGAATGAACTATTAAACTATACCGAAAATAAGAAAAAGTTTTCTGGACACTGAATCGAGAGAATTACCTAGATGGACCGAAAAAAGTTTTCACCAAGGGAAGTATGCAGAATCCATTTAACTTTGGCTACCTAATAGTATTTATTCTAGAAATCCATACTAATGGAGTATCGAAGAAGAAGACTATCCGATTGTTTTCTCATTTTTCCAAAAGTATCCCAACAAACGAAGTGAGAAGCGGAAGAGTGCCCCTTTCATGTACTTTTCGATTCTTGCAGCTAAACGAGTTCTTCTCGTGTAAATACACAGAACAACAGCGCAGGCAAAGTACATAGAAATTCAGCATATATTTCACCTCAAACTTCCATCAGTCTTGATAGACATAAACTCGAAATCATATTTTATTTTCCCTTTCATCCAACATTGTTTAAAGTTCCTGGTGCTTCATCTGAACTCTAAACTCTATATATGGATAGACTTTGCTTATGGTTTTAGACGAAATACTACTAACTAATCGTATGAGGTAGATTTATATCATGGAAAATGTGTAAGGCTGAACTAAAAAGCTCATGAACTAAGACAGCACTAAAAACCGTTAAGCCGCTCTTAATTAGGGGGATTTGCCGAATCGGGGTGCATACCTTTTTCAATTTAGATATATCATTCAAAACACTTTGAAAATACAAAAAAAATAAGAGGGTATTATACTAAGTGACATGTAATTGCAATAAAACAAAAATCAATAAAATCGAATATCAATTAAAAATTTGGATATTTTTTATTGAAAGTTTGAATGATTTTAGGTTGAGGCGCTTATTTTTCTCATCCGTAGAGATGCAGTAGTTTTAGTTTTTTCCCTATATTTGAAAGTTAATTCTTATTTGGCCGCGAATAGTGAACTACTAATCAGTAGACTTTGCGTTTTGCTTTTAGAAAAATGAAAATATATTCGCTTCGAAGGGAAATCATACTTAGCTGACATCATTTTGGGTAGTCGACGCTAATAGCTTCAACTATAATCCGTTCTAGAGTAGAATATTGTCAGTATAAACTTCCAGTAGGGCATTTGATAAGTCAGTATAGTAGAATTTAGTTGGCAATAGCTTCATATAAACTCCAGTCCATATTCGAATAGACAGTTGTGGTAAAACTTAGAAAATTTCTCGAATGTTAGCTTGCTTTTTGATGGCTATAAAGCTGCCTGCCTACCTCTCAAAATCTCTTTTCTTTTCTCTCCAGAAAAAAATCAAGCTTGAAGTCCGACCTCGATCAAATTCTTCCAACTCAATTCAAACTCAATCTCCTCACAGTCTTCAAGACGAAACACACTTTTCAAAACACCTTCTTCTTTTCGAAAATGTCTTCCCTCGTTCAAGCCCCTATGAACATCGAGTCTGGCGTCGCCCAAGCCGCATCTCCTCTTGGACCTCAACCATACTACGAGTCCGAAATGGTCGCTTCCGCCGACTACGTTGTCAATGGACGCCTTGCCGATGTCGCGGAATTCAATAGACGCCTAGCCGTCACGGCAGCCATGAACGCCGGCCTCCAAGTATTTGCCGCCTATTCCCAACGCCCAACTGCAGCAACTCCAGGAGCTTCAGCAACTCCATTGTTTCATGGTGGATTCCTTCTTGAACGCTCCGATAATGGCGATCGACTCTGGCAATCTTCCACCGGCGCAACAATCGCGCAAATTAACGAACCAATAGTCACTGTTCAAAACCTATTGCCAATGCCACCAGTCGATGAGGTTTTCGAAACCCAAGCTCGAATGTTCCTTCGTCGTGCACACAACGGCGATGAGTTTTGGTCCATTGATAATGGTAACATTGTTATCATTCGAAGCATTGATGGAGCCCTCCGCTATGGCGAGCCCGAAAATCCTCTTTCACGCTCCAACGGACGACCCTCCTTGTCAAGATCACCAATTGAAGACGCTTTCGAGACCCGAGCTCGAGTTTTCCTCCGCCGTGAATCCAACGGTGATGAGGTTTGGTCCATCGTCAATAGTACCATTACTATCATACGGAGCATCGATGGAGCCCTTCGCTATGGTGAAAACCAACCACGCTCCTTCACAAGATCACCAATCGTCGACTTTTTCGACAACGAACCTCGAATTTTCCTCCGCCGTGAACCCAACGGTGATGAGGCTTGGTCCCTTGATAATGGTGATCTTATTATCATACGGAGCATCGACGGAGCCCTTCGTTATGGCGAACCCGAGAACTATCGTTCACACACCAACCAACCAGTTATCGACGGACTTCTTCATGACGAGCTCGATGCCTTCCCGGAACAACCAATGGAGGAAGATGAAGAAGTTCTCAGGCGGGGATGCTCATCATGATTTTCTAAATCAAGAGTTTGATCAAATCTTCTCGGACCGGGACTTCGAACGAATGTGGGATGAGCAATTTATGTAGGACATGGATTGGTTGGAATGAAAGGATTTCACATGTATTTAGAAAGTTTGGGAGTTGGTTCTATGGTGGTATGGGTATTTGGATGTATATATTGGAAGTCGTTGGGTACCTGGAATCCTGTATTGGTAGCAAATGGCGGAAGTTGGTCATATGAAAACTCACAAGGGCAACATGGATTGGTTGGAAAACTTACAAGGGCAACATGGATTGGTTGGAACAAAAGAATGTTATATGTGTTTGGAAAGTTTGGGAGTCGGTTCTATGACGGTATGGGTGTTTGAATGTATTTATTGGAAGTTGCTGGGTACCTGGAATTCTGTATCGGTAGCAAGCGGAGGAGACGGTTAATATTTACACTTCAAAACCCACAAGTTCTTGCCTGTATTCTAGTGACCTTCTTCCTGTAGTAAAATAATTTACCATCCAAATGTGTATGCCAGTCGTAAACTACCAAGTCCATTTTTCTTTCATATACCCTATAGCAGTCGAAAGTTATGGTGGTTTATAGGTTCAGGATTTAAATATACATACCTCAAGATGGAGTTGATTTGTGTGGGGGTAGTTATTATTGTTCACTGATCTCAAACACAGCCCCAATTTTAGCCACAGTCCCACTTGTATACGCCACGCCTCTACCTACCAATCCACAGCGGAGACTCGTACCGAAATAGCTTTTGAAGTGAGTCCTGATCTCCAAATTTCTAATTACCGACCAATTACGGAATGCATAAGCCACAACATTACGAAGTACGACTGTCCAAAATAACATCGCGACGTTGAGGTTGTCGTCGCAGAGTCAGTGCTACAGTTCCATAACCACTCCTTAAATTTGCTCGTCGATACTTCGCAACTACAGGAGTGGGCGTATGATTTCTCACTGTAACGAATCCGAATTTTGTGGAAGGTTTTGATATTACATGGAGACCTGATGATATGGATATGGCGTCTAGTATTTGAACGCCTTTTTTTGAAGGATTTTTTTGTGTATGAGTGTGGAAGTAATATTTCTGCCTATGTCGGATAATGTTGATCATTCGCATGTTCACTGGGAGTTACAACGCGGCTCGTACTCTCCGACCTGTAGATTGATAATTTTATGTGTTTTACTCAGGGACAGGAGAGGTAATTGAGGCTTACGCCGCTCACTATTGGCGTCTTAAATTATGGTTGAAATTTTGGAATGTGGAAGGCATCATTCACAGGGTGGGTTCTTGGAGTCAAATTAGATGTCACTCCCTATTTTGTACTTATGTACCGCTTTGCAGCTATCTATAATGTACGGCATAACTAGGTAGCACAATCTCACGATTTCTACATCATCCAACAAGACATTTCCAACTTTCCAAAGGATTAAGTGATTATGTCGAGTTCTGCAATACGTTTCCATAGGTAGCGCCGCAGAAGTGAAGTGGGTGTAGTATGGTACCTGATGGGCTTGAGAGAGGTTGGAGGCCCAAGTTGGTGCATATGCAAGGTGATAAGATAAAGTCGCATTTTTCACAAACAGAAATATCCACTATTATTCAAAAAGTCTGCCAAAAGATTTTCGATCGGACATATTCTATTTAAATTCCAAGGCATAAAATAGGGGTTTTACAGATATAGACAAGCATGTCTCTTAAATTGGTCCGGGGAACTGAGGTCGGGCTAGGTATTTTCAGACCACAAAAAGTTTCACGTTTCAGACCTGCCCAGGTGAACTTCTACGTTTGCCTCTATCGTCCGATCATTGGTCAAATACTATTTTCAGGTACCATGCAGTCAGCAGGCTTACCAACTAGAGTAAGAAATATTTTTAAGGTACGTGTGCATTGTGATTTGGTATCCATATTCGGACTGTTGCTGTGCTGTACCTGCGTAGAACCGCCCCTAAAGAAAACATGGGTATCGTACGTACTGTAAAAAAATATCCAAGTTCCAACCAGAGCGCGCGGATGTGTTTGTTGAAGTTGCTGAACTTGGTAGCCCGACCGAAGGATTTTTCCCATTCATCCAATTGAATCGTCAATTTCGCATGGGGTTGCATCACAGACCACAGTGTAGGTGGTGGGCAGACTAACAGACTAACAGTGCACCTGTCAGGGAACCCGAGAACGCGTGTGAATAACTCCATATCTTTCTACAGGGGGTACGATACGGGATAGTGGCGTTTGCTCAAGAGGGGTAGGGTTAACTGAAGGAATCCTTCGAGTAATTGAGACTGTGTCACTCTGTGCTTGGTTAGGATGTGGAGGTTGTTCCCGTAGTAAAGTGCTGTTGACCTCAATCTTGACCTCGACTTTAACATCAATTCACATACCATTTTCGAACACAACCAGATGTTAGACGGTTCATAAACAATCTGAACAATCGCAAAAGTGAGGGGCAAAAGAAATGTTTCCAGGAAAACTTTTTGGTCCACTATAACCTTACCAATAATGGTGGAGTTTACCAGTACTCCGTATACAGCTGACGTTAGCATGGCTTGCTCGGTTCCTTGATTCGTTGCCCCTAGCTGACAGGTTCCAATGCCGCTTGCAACCTACCCTTTCCCAGCATGGTGTATAGTGTGGGTGCATTAAACGAATCACAATCTTGTCTGCATCAGTGATCTTGTGAAATTATAAAGCAGCAAGAAATGTCTTAGATTTAACGCCCCTCTCGTGGTCCATGCACCTAAGGAATGTGGATCAGCCTTACTCCACCAATGCAAAAAAAAAGCTTCGCAGTCGTACCTCAGGGGCCGTGTGCCTATTTGCGATGTATGGTGGGGCTACCGTTGGAGGGATATATAAGATAAAATTGTGATCCCAATATGTTCTTTTCGAAATCACCACCGGCAAGCCGACTTTCTTTCCTTTAGTTGCTAGACGCACTCACACTCTCGACGAGTTCAACATGTTTTCATACCTTCCTTTGATTTTGGCTGCTGGCAGCCTGTCCACCCTCTCTCTTGGGGCTCCAACTATGACCCCATCCTCTCTCTACTCGAAAAGAGAAACTGCAAATAGCTACACTGTTTATGGTGGTGACGGATCTACTGCCGAGGGTTGGCCAACTCTTACTGAATGGATTTCGACCTTCGATGAGATGTATGTTGAATTGTATCCTTTGTCTATGATATATCCTAATGTCCTTCAAGGTTCGAAGAAAATACGGCAGTCATGCAAGCTTCATGTGCTAATTTCGGAGTCACCGACAACTCTGACGATGAAATGACCGACTTGAAAGCTGCAATCTCAGAAGTAGCCAACACTACAAGTGTTGACAGTCGTTTCATCTTGGCAATCATCATGCAAGAATCGAACGGTTGTGTACGAGTCCCAACTACTTCATACAGTGTCTCAAACCCTGGCCTTATGCAATCTCATGCGGGTACTGGTATGTATACTCTTCTCATGATAACTCTGATTTGAAGAATCTAACGCCCAGGAATAGGAACTTGCAATGATGGCACCACTGTCCAGGATCCATGCCCAAAAAGCGAAATGGTTCAGATGATAACCGATGGCACATCTGGGACGTCAAGTGGTGACGGACTAGTTCAATGTCTTGCAGACGCCGGCACCACCGACGTTTCTAAGTACTACAGAGCTGCCCGAATCTACAACTCAGGGTCGATCGATGACGACAATCTTGGTGCCGGAGACGCAACTGCATGTTACTGCTCTGATATTGCAAACAGACTTACGGGTTGGTACACTGGCACCACTGCTTGCGTGGCATCCACTATTGCGAGCCTCACGGGAGTCGGAAGCACGGTAGGCTCTGCCGTGTCTGCAATCAGCAGTGCAGTGGCGACATTGATCCCAACTAGCATTGCGATCCCCATACTTGCTACGTCTGCATACGCCGTACCCACCACTTCTTCATCCGTATATGTCGCACCTACCAGTTCCTCATACGAAAACGTCGCACCAACCATGCCAGTGTATTCTGCGCCTGCCGGATACGCACACGTAGCAACCTCCTCAGCAGCTAGTTCGGCAGCATCCGTCGTAGTTCAACCATTCTACACGAGCTCTGTGGCCGATATACCATCCTCATCTTCTATATCCGCTTCTACCACCCAAGTCTCAGCTGCGGCTTTCGTAGAGGCCTCATCATCTGCTGTAGCAATTCCTACCTCAGCTACTATATCCATCTCAGTCGTTGCTCCATCGTCTATTATCACAGCATCCTCCGTCATTTCCACCCCCAGCGCAACTGGTACCGCGCCAATCAGCACCAGCGCATCATCCAGCTCCACTACCTACACAGCAGGGACATCCTGTTCCACGCCCGGGGAATGGAACTGTGTGTCTTCAACTGGGGCTGCCACTGGTGATTCATTCCAGCAATGCGCCAGTGGAACATGGTCAGCCGTGGAAGAATTAAGTGCTGGTACGGAATGCACTCTTGGAGAATCAAGTGCCATCGATATCTTTGCTTCCGCCTTAACTAAATCCAAGGTTAAGCCGAGAAGTGTGCGCAGAGTTACGATGCGCAGGGGAGGAAAATTTGAGGGCAGGACTATTCCCATTGCAGGATGAACTTACTTTGGATGGGTTCTCTTTTACTTCACTTCATTTCACTTCTTTGAGACGATTTTTTGTATGGGGATAGGTTTGGATAGGATTGAATTGGATTTAGAGATGAGAAACCTGGTGTTTCCTGACATGATTTATGAACTGGGAAGGAACACTGGGGTTTGGGCGTACAATATGTACATAACACTATCGTTAGCAAAAGCTGGATGGATTGATGTATAGCATCTAGGGGGCTTAGGATTCTTGTACATATATTTTTGAGTGATACAATAGAAGAATATTCTATGATCAACTGCCATTCCATCTTTGATTTTCACTCAGTGTATATGGTTCAGGTCATGGTAAGTCATTCCCAAAGTCTCAACAAGTTTCAAGAAATAGAAGGTTTTCAAATTTATAGTACTAATTGTTTGATGTTTGAATTGAGTTTGTCAAGGTTATTGTCGTAATAAATACCTACTGGGTACCTACCTAGGTAGTCTGTGTGGCAAACAGCATGTGGCGCTCAATGTGGGATTCATCGCAATCTTATGGTTAGTTACTTCCAAAAGCGCAGACAGAACATCTTCACAACATCTTCATCCAAACATAAACACTTTTATTTGTGCCATGGATTAATTAGCAGGTCGCTGCGTCTATATATATTGAGTGTCTATACAAGGTACTAATTAGATGATTTTAGATCCGTCCAGCCGATCAAACGAATACCTTACGAAGCCACCCAACTAACAAAAAGTACGAGCATCACCCCCGCGGTAACAAAGACGACAGCTGTCTAATACCAATACGGATAGATACCATTCGCCTGTTTGCTGATCCATTGCTCTACCACTTTGAAATATGCCTTATTATTACTCTCCAAAAATCCAAAATGCGCATTTCCGTGGACCCCGACATCTCCCATCTTAATCCAATCCGTTTTGACTCCGACTTGGTTAAGATATTGAATCACACAATGGTCATAAGTGATATGTGGTGATGCCTCGCCAGTAAACGCAGCATATGGGACTTTGGCAACGTTTGGCAGAGTGTGGATGGTATTATTGCAAGCGGTGCTTTGTTGAATGCAAGATCTGTTTCCGGGGGTATCTTCGCCCACGGTTTCGGTAACGAGTTCGGTATAATTAGATATCGGCGGATCGTAATTCAAATTGCTTACGGTTAACCCGAAGGGCCTCGCGGTTGTACGCCCTACAGAAGAAGTCGTATTGCCAACGTACGATTCGAAAGGGATGTTTCCAGGTTCCAGACTCGCGTTTCCAAGTACGAGGTCCGGGCATTCGTCTGAAATTACAATTGGATGCACAGCACCGATGGAATGAGATACCAGGAATGATGGTCCGATAAGTTTCAATAGTTGACAGCCAGCAGCGCGCATGGATAATTCTTGTCGCGTATTATTTGAGGTCAGAGGAATAAATCCGCTCTCAAAGGCATCGAAGATTGGGTCACCTCGGAGCCCAGTGCCTGGCCATTGGGTGTGGTTTTGACTTTGCGGGTAGGCATCGACAGTCTCGGGGGCAGTGAAGCCGACCTCAGTAATGTTTGCCGTGGATCCAATTCTCAGAGGATATCCCTCAAGATCATTCTGTGTGCCCCGACCGACAGAAGTTTGATCTACTATATATACCATATATCCCATATCGATAAACATCGAAGCAAATCCCTTCCGATTATCGGGAGTTTGGAGCCATGTCTACAGAATTGATTAGCGGTTGTTGTTGGTATAGGGTAGAATATATGGCTTACTGCACCGGATACTCCACCTCCGTGGAACAATACCACAGGAAACATTTTCTTGGTCCCTTTCAACGGGGTCAGTTTCTCAACATACATCTGATCGTATGTGAGCAGTCCAATTGCAGCATTAACGTATTGACCGCCAACCCAAAAGACATCCCGCTTGTAGCCTGACTCGGCCGATTTGCATTGTGGCCTGATTCCATTGATACCGCTACAATTCGAAGCAGTGGTTGAAACCACTCCAAGTCCGAGAACAAGAGATAATAGGAACAGCATTATTATGGCTATAACGAGCGACGATGGGTAAGGATGATGATGTCCTTTCTTCAAAGAAAGTTCAAAATTACTTGAGAATTCAATTCATGACCAACAGCAAGCCCGGAAGTCTAAATTGGCCTTGCAGATAGTCTAACGGCGCATATGTGCCTGAAATTGTTATATTGCGATTTTTATCCAATCTTTCGATATTGTCTTGGTGGACTATGTCCACATTATATTGACTCCACCGGATTGCATGTTACTATAATTTGCCCGTTCCTTAATTTGAAGGGATGAAGTGTGCCTTCCAAATTTCCTTTTCTGCAGATGGAAGAAAAACTTCAGCACCACAGTAGGGATGATGCCTAGAAGTTACATCAAACATCACCGTTTCCCCGGCCTTGCCAAGAAGTCTTCTGGAAAAACCCCCATTTTGAACGGGGCAAATAAGCTATCGAATGCGATTGGATGGATGAATCCACAACCTTGAGATTGCGAAGAGCTGCTTTGTAGTAAAGAAACTTTCTGATGAGACGAAAAGTTCGTTCTTCAATATATATTCAAGTAACGACCACATGAATAAGGTTTGAATTATATTACCTAGGCTCTTGGCTGAATGAAAATGGGAAGGATTGTTTTGCCAATGCCGGAGTAGGGATATTCCCAGATGGCTCAGTTCTACCTATTCGTGCTAGGGACCATGAGTCATGCAGCAAAGGCGAATCACCACAAACCTCTGAGTATATTCCATTATGATCATTATCACAGAATCGGTTGAAAAGGAGAAAGCTCAAGATATGCTGTATCCTGCAGTATGCTCATCGCTCTGTGAGGTCAAGAAGAGATCGAGAGGGGGTCAGAACTTCTTTTCGCCTATTGTAGCCTGTGTGTCCGGTGGATAAGATCATACGATATGGATAACTCAATCGATCCGAGATTGGTGATCAAATAAAGTTTACTTTTAATATATAATACTTTACGGAATACGAGAGACTCCACTTTGTCTTCTTTAGGCAGGTCAACAAATGAGATCTTGACACCCAATGAGTATTATGAGGCATAGGTACTTCTCTTTTCTCTCAAGCTAGGAGCTGGATGAAGAAACATGAACTTACCAATCCGGTCTTTGAAGCGAAAATCAGTTCAGATCATGGAGATACAACGCTATGCGCGACTAGCCCTTTTTTCACTTTTTTTACCCCATCACTTTTTTTTGTGAAAAGCAAAATGCTGAAATTTTAA
>JWJA01004540.1:0-21661 GCA_000812885.1 Lanzia echinophila
CTGCAGAGTATTCGCTGTGGTTGTGATCGTATTTGAGGCTTGGCCACTGGGTAGTGTATCCAGAACACCGACTGGTAGATGGAATAATGCCTTTAAATAATTGAGACGTAGATTGGCTGATATTCGAAGGCCTACAGTACGAAATGTGAATTGGGAGATGTAGCTAAGGGCCCATCGTGCAATGAAAATATAGAAAATCAATAACCTTTAAATAGTCAGCGTTATCAGGAGTACTACTAAAATAATGGATGAGAAAGCATTTCGACAAAAAGGATTAGAGTTGGCTACATTGATATGCAATATAGAAGTGACCTAGTACTTGAGGAAGAGTCGACTGCTTTGAATGTCTAGGGCGTGGAAGTACAATGGCTGGGAAAGAAAACAAAAAGGATAATATCATGATGAACGTGTGAAAAAGGGAAGAATGGACCAGTCCTCGATTTATAGCTACTCCCTTGAGGAAGCTATACTTGATACAGGACTGTTTGTAGATATGTCATGCGGCCTCACAAAAGGCCTCCGCCAAGAAGGGATATAAAAACGTTTGATGAATGGCTTGCTAACGTGAACTTGTTTAGGTCATGATTGAATTCATCCTTGGTAACGGTCGATCCAGGTAGGAAATAGCTGGAGAAGCTTCCAACAAGTTTGCCTGTTAAGTGATTAGCGTGTAATGTACTGTCTTTTGAGTAGGTTTCGCATTACCGAATATAATGTTCATAAGAGGTAGGGTCTAAGACTTGTCAGTCATGTATTTTCTACAAAGACATGCATGAATATCATCCGGTTGAGAACCGCGCCTTTTGCATTTGTCTAGATGCAATGCGCAAAGTGAATATTGATAATGAAGATGAAGACCTACAACACCTGTTCCAATCTGTCCTATGCAAGCAATTGCCAGCAAAAACTTGTCGAATGTGGTCGAGTACGTGAATATTCTCTATTGTAATCAGTCCCTGAACGATACTCCATTGTGGGAGATGATACCAGAAAATCTGATGTCTTATTCTGCGACTTGCTCGAATATTCATCAGAAGTTTCCTCTTTGAACTTTGCTGCGTGGCCATCACTCTGTGTGGGCGAAACATCAGCCTTGCTTGTTGCTATATCCATGCTGTTTGGTTGCTGTCACTTCCTTACAGAACAAACCTGAAGTTCAGATTGAGGAACAGTTGTCGAGGAGTATTTGATGGTTCAGAAGTAACAAATGTGTCATAAATGGTGATGACATTTATGACTGGTGATCCTTCGTAATTCCTGGACTTTCCGATGCCCAGAGCAATACTATGTTGATGCCTACAGTATTACAGGACCCTAGATCTTACTCGGCGTCTGAAGGAGTCACATGGCACGCATATGATTGGCTATATGTCAGATATTCACCTCGAATCAGGATGGGAGAACTATAAAGAGATAAATATACGGTGTGAAGTCTCTTATTCACAGGGAGTATCTTTCAAGAACGTTTCCCAATTGCAAAAGAGTTTCTACAAAATTATAAGGTAACATCAACGAAGGTGGCTCAATACGAGCCAATCAAATGTTTTTAGCCAGCTTACTATTCGGAACCCTTCCTTCCCTCCTCACTTAAATCGACGCAGCCGGCTGAGCTATAGGATTTCAACACAATTTTAAAACTTGAATCTTTAAGTAAGATTTGAACAATGAAATCTTCAACTTTTATGAATTATTTCAATTCTTAAGTCAGACAGCCAACTGATAAAAACCTTGACTACGGCCCCAGGCCATCTCAACTACCTAGGTATCCTACATCGCCCGAATTTCGACTTGGACGAAATATTCATTTGATATTTATGCACTCATTTGCTCTTTCGAATGGATTTTAGAAGGAGTAAGCACAGCCCCAGTGGCGCTTTTTTGTAATATGCGGGCTTTGGCCGTTTCGTTTGATGCAGGATTGATCCACTGCTACAACGGCCACAAGGTGTCATTGATAACTCGTATTTGAAAGAACATCCTCGGAAATACCAGGGGGGTTGCTTTCCGAGTGTATCGGGGTTCGGTAGATTTGATAATATAAATTTAGCTGATTTGCAAGCATGTGTTTAAAATCCGAGAAGAGGAAAGGAAGACAAGAGACAATTGATATTCTTAAGGTTTGAAGAATTTGAGCTCGTCTATCTGCGCCGTCCCGTCCCCGCCATTATTATTTCTGGTTCACGCCACAATTCTGCCAAGCATCTGATATCTGGAGAAATGAAGTATTTATCCAGCTTGATGAACTCCTGATAGCGTGGACTGTGACAAGAAACTGGCGATCACCATCAAAGCATGATTTGGGGCTTAATGCAAAACATCTAAAGTTATGAGCTTCCTGGGGATGCTCATAACACAAGTTATCCACTAACACAAATTGGTTCGGGTCTCCAGTCTCGACTCCTATTCGGGTTAACCTGGACAATTGCTGGAAAGATCCGAATTACATCGAATGGTCCGTCGCAACTTCGTGAATCGTAAGTACTGTACCTAGTGCTCGACTGCTTCTTGAAACGATGATCATTGCCATAGGAAGTATATCAGATGAACTTAGTACCGTATCAATAGGGTGGAGAGAATTCATATTTAGAAAAACAATCAATATGATCTGAACATGGACGACGTACTCGCATGCTAATAATATAGGCGGTACTACGCTAGATACTATTCGATTGATATGTCAATGGATGTTGATTGGAGAGAAATCTTTCTCTCATCATGTCGTCAGATATCATTGGTATGTGATTTGGTATCATTGGGAAGGGTTTGGCTAGGTAGGTAATTGTACCCAACCCATATTCATATGCTTAAAAGAGTAGTATCCAAGTCAAAATTCCGAATTATACCTAGTAATTAACCAATTAAAATTCGTAAGATCCTTTTTGAATACTATTCATGTAACATACTAAATAAAGTACCTAGTTTAAACTGTATTGTATTGGTATACTGCTGCAGTGTGCTTTGTGAAAGCTGATCTTGGAGAGTGGAGAGAGAGAGATCTTCAATACTACCTACCTACCTACCACTGGGTACTTTGTTAAATTTGATTTAAATTGAAAAAAAAAAAAAATAATAAAAAAATACATTACATTAGAATTTATATATCTACCGATTATAAAATTCTTTTAATTTATTTAATTTTTATGCAATTTTATTCAACATATATGATAATATCTAAAGTATTTACATACACAAAAAAAAAGAAGTCCCCAACTTTTAGATTGATTGACCTATAGGTTTCTAAGTAGTAAAAAACAAAATAAGTGGCTCAACCCCTGAGCTAATGTTAAAATGATCCTTGAAATTCCAGACCATCTAAAGTTTAGACCCAATTATAATAATAAAAAATATTGACCTTGTTGCTCTAAAATTACAAAAGTCAGTGCTACTTCTTTTTGTATAATCAACTTTCATTCCCTTGTCTAAGAGCTTGGATATTATCCTCCTCATCGTTCATTATTTTATTTCATTTTGAACTTTACACTCATTTACACCCAAGTAAATCTCTCTCTCTCTCCCCCCTCTCTCTTACACTACGAAGCCACCAGTCTCTTTGTGGTTCTATTCCTATTCATATTCCTATTCCCACCCTAACTTGAGTGAAGGAAGTTTATTCATGTCTGATCTTCTCTTTTACTGATCTTCATCTTTCCTTTCTTACAATCGTTTACCACCTGTTATATCTTTCTATCTTTACAATAACTACCGAAAAAAAGAAGAAGAAGAAGCATTTACTTCTTATATTACGAATCTCAATCCAATCACATCATATAACAATACTTGCTATACAGCTTCAATCTTACTAGCAATCATTTACACGCACTTATTGTTATCTATCACCTTTCTCCACCTTGAATATACAATATTTCCCTTCTTTCCAGGTAGACCCTCGGCCGAATTACTATTATTACTATACAACTTTTCGACCTACTTCGAGTTGATTGAAAGTGAAGACCTTTCGACACCTAATACATAGAACGATATCAGCATATACACATACAACTAGAGTGGTCCTCTTAAAGTAGCTTTTCTGCATAATAAAGTATCAGCATTGGCGTCGAATAGAGGTGCATATTGGGGTTGACAAATCCGGGAATTCAGGCGGTATATAGGGACAATCACCGCAGTCTCTCAACATTCCGTCGACATGATGTTACGGCCAACTTTCCTTTCCTCTTTTTCATTATTCTTATTGGGAACATTGCCGGCAAGAGTTCTCGCAGATCAGGTTCTTACGACCACCAGTTTCACATCATGTCTGGCCCAGACGAACATTGTCGTCACGAAGATGGCCATCACATATGATAATGACGCGAAGACAGTAACATTCGACGTGGCTGGAACGAGTTCTCTCTCACAGAATGTTACAGCTAGTATAGGCGTCACAGCATATGGTGTCTCGGTTTATTCAAACTCGTTTAATCCGTGTGGAACTGACACCTATGTGTCCGAACTATGCCCTCGTAGGTTTCCTCAACATCGCATTATAACTATGGAATAAACTAATTCCACCGTGACAGTCCCGGTTGGTACCTTCGCCGCATCGGGAACCCAAGCAATCCCAGCCGAGTATTCATCGATGATTCCAGCGGTCGCCTTTTCGGTACCGGATATCGCTGCTGAGGCTACGATAGAATTGCTCTCCCAGGAAAGCTCCGAAGAAATTGCTTGTATCATTGCTGGGGTCACTAATGGCAAAACTACTTCGATACCAGCTGTAACATATGTTGCAGCCGCAGTAGCTGGAGCTGCTGCTGTTGCGGGTGGTTTATCCGCTATCGGTGGTGCGGCGGGAGGGGCACATGGAGCTGTACAATCAAGTCCATCATTCACTGAGACTATGACGTGGTTCCAAGGTATGGCAATGAATGGAATGTTATCTGTTAGCTACCCTCCAGTGTATCGACAGTTCACCAAGAACTTTGCTTTCGCTGCCGGCATCATTCCTTGGACGGCAATGCAGACATCGATCGACAATTTCCGAAACGTAACTGGAGGCGACCTGACAAAAGACAGTGTGCAGTATCTTAAGAACGCCACACTTGTGTTCGCTGATGGATCTACCGAGACTCTTGGAAGGCGATCATTGCACGGTTTATACGAAGCTATGCTCACTACTAGAGATATCGTGACAGACGTTAACTCGACATCGACCACAGATGCCAGCGCAACCAATACTACCTCATCGATTCAAGAAGAGGTATCCGGGATTAAAGCCTACGTCGAAGAGTTATCAGTTCCTCAAGCCAATACTTTCATGACAGTTCTTTTGATTGTCGCATGTGTCATTGCGGCCATCGCAGTCGGAGTTCTTGCATTCAAGGTCATCTTAGAGACATGGGCACTCTTCGGGTCTTTCCCCAAGAAGCTAACAGGATTCCGAAAGCATTACTGGGCAACAATGGCTCGTCTCTTGGTCCAATTGATTCTCGCTCTATATGGTATGTGGGTGCTTTACTGCATCTATCAATTCACTGAAGGTGATTCTTGGGCTGCCAAGTTACTCGCTGGTTTGACGTTGGCTATCTTTACCGGTGTCTTGGGATACTTCGCTTTCAAGATCTGGCGAGCTGCTCAAATGCTTAAGAAGACCGAGGGAGACACTTCCGGTTTGTACAAAAACAAGGATAATTGGCTCAAATACAGCATGTTCTACGAGAACTACAGAAAAGACTTTTGGTTTATGTTCATCCCAGCTATCTTGTACATGTTTGCCAAGGGATGTGTATTGGCAGCAGCTGATGGAAACGGACTTTCTCAAACTGTAGCTCAACTAATTATCGAATGTCTCAGTAAGTAACTCATATCCGAATGCATGATCACTAGTCAATCTAACAATACGAACTAGTGCTCATACTTCTTTGTTGGTCCCGACCATACGAGCGCAAATCCGGGAATGTCATCAACATCTTCATCGCCGTTGTGCGTGTTCTCTCTATTATCTGCATTATCGTCTTTGTCGACGAACTCGGTGTCGCCGAAACAACACAAACCGTCTTCGGTGTTGTCCTCATCGCAATCCAATCCGTATTAACTGGCTCCCTCGCCATTCTCATCATGGTCAACGCCATCATTTCAATTGTCAACCAGAACCCACATCGCAAGCGTCGTAAGGAAGCTGGTATGTTACCTCGATTGCTTTCACTTCACACGCCTTTAACGATCTTACTAACCTATCTTTAGAAAAACTCAACCGTGATCTCGACAACCTCACTCCTCTAGATGCTCGTAACTCCCTCCTGGAGCCTGGCAAGACGAGCATGTCCAGCAGCCGCAGCACTTATGAGCATGACCAAAAATACCCCTTAGTCCACGAGCAAGGCGTCGACAGTTTTATGAACGAACCTGCAAACCCATACAGCGCAAATCCAGGACGCCCTAGTAGTCGCGAAAAACTTGTTGACACCGCCGCACCATTCGGTGGCCATCATGATCATGATCCAGAGCGACAGCCGACCGTACCGGATGTGGGCGGAGGTGGAGGGTATAGGGGAACGGCTTATTAGATCGATATTATGGAGTAAGAAGAATTCTTGAGCTGCTTGCGGCCTCAAAACGTACGATAAGATAAAGGAAAAGAATTTTGTGTCGACAGGAGTAAAAATTATATAAGTATATTATATTGTATAGTATATGCGAGTACAATAACGATTTCCTTGCGTCATTTTTAGCGATGGATTGTTGGATCTTCTAACTACTAGTATTATATATTGTTGTATCATGTATAATAAAGAGATTCAGTAGTAGGGATTTTGGTTGGGGCTGGTGGTTCTCTTTTTGTATCTATCTAGTGCTGTGGAAATGGTGAGGGTGGCAGATATTGAGATTCGATTATTGTATTTGTCTTGTGGTTTTTGGTTGAAGTGAGTGACTTGATGGATATGGCACATACCCCTTTCTTTGTTATTATTTCTCTTCGTAGCTTTTTGTGTAAAGGCTGTTTGTATTTTCAGATGAAATTAGTAGTGGTGCAGCGTAGTGTAGTGAAGTAGTATAGTATATAGCAGCTTGAGAGAAAAATGAGAGAGCAGTCTATGAACTCTAAACATTTGTGCGTGTAATCAATCTACTCACTACTTCCCATCCCAAACACATCCAAAAACTCCCATCCAACCCCCCTACTCCCATCCCAACCCCAGAACCAACCAATCACAAGCCTTCCCTTACCCTCGAAAAGTTTTGTTGCACGTCTTATGCATTACTGCTCCTATCGAATTTTGCAAAAGGGTAAAATTCCCCTTCCCTTATGGGAGATTTTTATAATTCGAATATTTTTTCGCATATTTATTGAGGTCCAATCTATAACCACTCGGCCAATGCTGCTGTTTGTTTTTCGATGGGTATGTAGTGTTTGTTTGGGTATATATGGGGAAGTGAATATGGGAGTGTTGAATTGGGGATTTTTCTGTGTTTTTCGCTCAAATTCCTATCCCCTTTGTCTTGCCTCATAAGTAAGCTAGCTACCTAGGTAGGTATTGCACATGTAATACTCTCTTCAAACATGGGATTTCATAAACTATCCTCTAATGCTATAACTGTAAGTCTTCCGATCACAGCTTGCATGATGGTTTCTTGAAGGGGGTTTAAATGTTTTATCCGCCTTCTTTTGCGTTTCGCGATACTGTAAAAAGCTCGGTGATTCTGTAGTGGCTGGTTGCTGCTGAGGTTATGATATGGAGAAGGAGTGGGAGGGGATTGGGTTGGAGTGAGATCGAGTTGGGTTGCACCGAACATTGGAATGGATGAGTGGGATGGATGGAAGTGGTAATGAGAATTCAAAATAAAATAATAATTGTTAACATTACAGCCCATAGACAGACAGGTATACAGATAGATGAGAAAGTGCTTTCGATTGTAGGTAACGGAATGGTATTTCCATTCATACTATACTGCAGTAATGCTCTTCCAGAAGATTGATTCATAGAACAAGAAGTCTATATAAATATCGCAAAGATTCTAACACCGTCCCATCTAATATTTACTCTTAGTCGAGAATATAATATGCCAACTTCCCATCTAATCTTCATCGGACAAAAGCCACCCACACCGCAGAATCAGTGAATCTCTCAACTCCGTTTTGTTGCACGTCTATAAAATTTCCAAATTTCAAATCGGGTTTCAATAAAATCTTCATTTTCTCAACAACCCCATCTTAGAATTTACCTAAAATGTATAAGAAGATCAATTCATATTAGGGGAAGAGATTCTAGGTATCGGAAATGGGTACGCAGGTAAATTGTGGGATGTGGATGTTGTTGAAGATTTGAGGGGAGGAGGTTTTGAATTTTTGGGGATATGTAAATAGAGCTGGGCCGAGGTATTTCGGGGGTTCGGTGGAAGTACTTGCGGGCGTGATTATTTGTGGTTGTGGTTGTTGTTGGGAAGTGAATATGGTAAGGCGGGGATTGAGATGGGTTGAAAAAGATGGGATGAGAGGGTGTGAAAGATTTGGTGACATGAAGTGAATATCTATCGGGTTGTCTGATTATCGGATGAATGAATGGGCAATTACGTTTTCTGTGATGTGTATATATATGTTTCTTGCATATCGCAAAAGATTTTACTGTATTTCCATCTGCTATTGCGTCGATCTGCAAGCTTCAACGTCCAATGTGCCTTCGTAGCTATGATCACCCCATCTAAATTTTAGCTTCGTTCACATCTATGAAAAATGTCGCCATCACATGTCGCCTTTTCAATTTGGCAAAGACTACTACTTCTTTCTTGACCAATCCCTACCGTATCTGCTGCATATCTTCGCCAGGTTGCGCCTGTTTGGTATGCTCCAACTGGCGGGTAAAAGATACAGTAGAGTAGAGCAAGACTCTTTCTTACTCCTAAGTGGGAACAAAGTCTTTTGGATTAAGGCATGGAACAAATCTATAAAAGTTAGGTCAGCATAGTCAAACCAGCAATAGGGATTTATATATATGCAACAAAACTACCTAGATACTATACCGGCTCCCATTCACCGTACCACAACCCCCATTACAGGTAAATAACTCTAATACCCTTTACCTGGCCACAGTACAGCAAAGGACGGTCTGTATTTTCATTGCACAACTTCTACCTAGACACTTTCCTTATTCTTATTCTCATTTTGTTGCATATTTCCACGAGTAAGATACATACTTCGAGCTTCCAAAAACCCGTTTTGCCACCACCAATAGTCCAACTACCGACGGGAATATATATTGCATATCTCAATGCTGCATGCATACATATTAGGTTACCTAGCAGAAAGCTCAATTTACATGTCTCACAGTAAATATTAGAAGGCCATACAGTACATTTGTTCCCATATGACCACAATATTGGGAGTTCTATGACGGATTTACGGCGAGTGTCAGCTAGAGAAACCCCCATGAACAGGGTCTTCCCGTCCTTTTGTTGGATTGGGACAACCTATACCTTGTTTCCTTCCATATGTACGCCGACAAGAAAGCGGGGCGAGCAATTCTTGATTCTTGGATTATGTCGTGCTAACGACAATGGGGTCTTATTGAGAGAGGACTGTATCTATGTCTCCCACGAGCGATGCATATTCACGATGTGTTGCACATCCATAGAAGAAATCCGAGCTTGTCACCAGCTGGACCCAAGAAAGAATCAAGAAAGAAATTCAGGAATTCGTTAGAGGAAGTTTCATACATCACAAGTAACCCCTCAAATCCTATTCATATTATTGCATACCTTACACAAGAGCTTAACCACTATGCAGCACCTGATTTCCATGCTGCTAGCTACCGTAAGAAGTATCATTAGTGAATGATTCCTTCCTACAAGCAAGAAATATCCTGTCCAGCTGTGCAAGAAAAACACATGTTACTGCATCTTAAACTCATACTTATTTAATTCAAGATGCAAATACTAACTATACTGTAACTTTGATGAATCCGTGATGCATTTCATTGTACTCCTATGTCTTTTCACTTGAACGTTAGAGTCTAAACCCACAAATGCAGATCAGATCTTCATTTTCCCTCTGTTCCAGGCTGCAACACCATGTGGCAGGCGCATTCAAGCGACCCCTCTACAGTATACACCTCCCGGAACACAGTCTCACTCAGACTCCATTGATGTTTTCCCAAGCCACAGCAAGAAAGAAAAGTCTCGCAATATTTCATCGCACGTCTCAAGCAACAAGATCCAGGTCCCTAGTTCTTGCTTGCATCCACTTATTTCTTGGACCCCATCCTAGGGGGCACAGCATAGTAAATTTCATTTGGATCCCTCGCCAAGGACAGGCTGACTGATTGACGGATGGCTACAGTTTGCTTACACATCGTATTGCATCCCTTCCAAGAGGAAGAAGTCCAATAAGAAAGAACTTTTAAAATGTTTTGGGAGAAGACTTGTTGCTCATCTTAAACGCAAGATCTTATACACTCCCGCCCGAGTTTGGTATGCCCTCTGGGGGGTTAATGCCGAAAAGTGTGGAGTTGAACTTCCTTGCTTGCCATTTACGGCAGACTTCCCCCTTATGAACCAACTGCCTTGCGCTTGCTACACGTCGCCATAACGAGTCCAATGCCATTGAGAAAGGCACCTACTTTCTTGTCTTGGAAAAAGTAATATGAAGAATCGGCCCGTATTTCCATCCGTACATAGCAGCCTAATATCTCGGACTTTCTTTTCCAGTGGCACAGAATTACCATCCATAAAAGGATCCAAATCACAAGACAAACATGCAAGTAAGCTCACACATAACGGACTTAATAACGATCTATAAAAGCACCACTTCGCTTCGCATCCTCTTTTCTAAGCCTTTTGAATTCGCCGTCGAGAAAGTGTCACAAGCACCGCCTAGGCTGAGTAAGACATGACACGACAAGATTTTCAAGACTACGCCGAACACGCCCCTTTCAACAAAACACTGTCAAAACCAGAAAATAAAACATATAGATACATACAAGAACAACCAGACGTTTCAGCGTTCTCAAACACGAGCAAATTATTTACATATCAATCACACCACATCGCACGTTTCAATAAACTTTTCTTCCCAAACAGTCGGATACAGCCACAAAACGCCATCATGCATGTGAGATATTGTGAAGATATACCAAGGGTGGAATTCTTTTTGTACGTAAGACGATGCTAAATTTAGGCATGTTCTAGTTCTATGCGGCGTAGTCGGCCGATCTAGATCTTGGTAATCGGAAAGGCTTTCGATTTGATACCCGAAACGTTATCGGGTGAGAAGTTGAGACATGCCGCTCTCGTAGCTCTCACCTTGGGGTATTTTGGCCTTATTAACCATATGTTGGTAATTTTCTCGACATGAGATGTATAAGCAACTACCGATTGAAACCCGAACTCTACTAGATGGGGCTACTTTATTAATTGGCCGGAATCAAAATCGCATCAAGTGGCAAGGGAACTACGCTAAGATTGCGCGGGTATAGAAGCAGTGTGGGAGTATCATGTGAAATATTTGACAGCAGATACTATCTTTTGAAATGTCCATGAGGAATGTTGAGAACTCTCATCTTCATACTTGAGATATGTAGTTCTGTGGCCGTTCCCTATGTATTGATACGTACACTGAGCTGTAGAGATGATTGAAAAGAAGCCATTGTTCGCGGTACGAATGAGCAATGGATACAGACCTGCAGTGGTGTATGTACAAGCATCAGGGGTTGTTCGACATGAAGGTAAGGTCAAGAGAGCAAGTGCGGCATAGTAGTTTTGATTTGTGTTGTAGGTAGAGTAAGGAGACAATTGTTTTATACTAATGCGATAGATGAGTGTACATCACCCGAAGGCCATTGAGCCCAACAATGCGTGTGCTGATGTCTATGTGTGGATCAATTATACAATTCGTGCCACTGGGCAGCGTAATGTGTACGAAATGATCTTTGTTGCTGTCAAGAGCGTGGCTGCGTACTGACACATAATACGAGATTCCGGCGCTTATCTATAACGATCGCGAGTGTGCACCTAAAGTACAGAATTCGCCTGGGCCTTGCGGAGGTCGCGCGCTACACATTTTATCCATCCTAGTCATGTACACTCGACTGACAATTATCATTCGTGCGTATACCCCATTTTGTAGGTAAACATCCAGTTTATCGAATTTGATGGGCCACCTAGCTAGAAGGATCCTGAGCCACCCCCTCTAGAGGGAAGGCTTATCAATGAGTAGGCCAACTGCCCCACAACCAACGGTGGAAGCGCCGAGCAGTCTCTGAAAGAACTATTACCGCATATTACCCACCTTCGCTGACATTATAATGTCTTGTTAGATGAGTGTGATTGTGCGTACCACAAGGCATGAAGGCTCAAAGCATGAATGGAGGAACAATATCAAAGATCGAAATAGGAATTTGTTCCGCCATACCAAATATTCTGATGGCGAGACGCCAAGACCGTTTGAGCTCAACGGAAGAACGGTGAACCTCATTGAATCATCGACTATTGATATTAAATCATGTTGCGAGGTCGGTCTAATCCTGTAAGACTTAACATGATCACCGCATCAGGACCTTCATTTAAACAATAGCTTTAGCGTCCGCCTTGAAAACCATCATAGGGTAGCTGCGGAATTTAAGACACAAGCCCTGAAGTCATTTTAATCACTACACGTGATAAAGTAACTCAGAGCACGAGAAGATATTTGATGGTGACGATCATAGATATATTGTGATCATCCATCACCAATGAATTATGAAGTACCGAACCAATTTAATAAAGCATCCGGTATTTGTGTGACTTGGTTACATTTTTTGGCCAATAACATACTCGATATTGCTTATGAAGCTGCGGAGTGGCCGCGCGCTTCTACCACATTTGAGATGACCAACACCAGAATCTTCACAACTTAGTGAAGGGAATGGATACCGTTACCAGTCTGCGAATATGAAAGCGCGTATGGTTTGAAATATCAATAATTGAAGGAAATTAATTATATGAGTGAATGAATGAATGGATGAATTTAATCAATCTTCATTTGCTTTGGGAGGTGAAGATTTATTAGATGTTTAACGGTTGGTTCTCCAGATGTCAACAGGAAACTTCCTGGGTAACAAAAGAAAAGTGTTTTGTGTGTTTTGACAGCGGAAGAAATATACTTTCAAGGTACCTGGATACACAACGGCACGAAATCCTAATTGAGAATGCAACCACCACGCCACGCCACACCACCTTCCACAGCATAGAGCATAGAACTGAACCAATTAAAAAGGATTTTTATGCTGGATAGGCACATTCATAATAAAAGAATTGCGACATCAAGAAACTTGAAATGTTGAATGTTTCCAATCAATTCACACTTTCGTAGATAGATACGTAAAAGTGATTCGTAGTTAGATGTGTGCTTCGTAGATATCTAAGAAGTGATGGAATGAAGAAGAAAAGTCTATTTCCAAAATAGATATATGTTGTCGTCAACTTTTTCTCATTTTTACTCTTTTTCCTGTATCACCTGCATAAGTTTTCTATACCCTAGTAAGCACATGAGAAAGTTTGAAACCATGTACCTTGATAAAGATGGGGTTTTGTTGTGGACGGTGTAGTGCAGTCAGTGTATCCGCTCGTAAGAGAAGAAAAACCCTTTTTTTTACCCAGTGGTGTGACAATTTGATGATACTATTTATCATCACTGGTGATTCATTAAGATACAAAGTTGTAGATGAAATGAATGTTTAAATGTAATAATATTCAAATATGGTCTAAATATACAAATATTCAATTCAAATATTATTATATCTGAGCTGAACTGAACTGAGAGAAGAGTGAGTGAAGAACTGCTAATAGAGAAAGAAACATATGCAGGGAGATCATTCTTTTTTTTTTAAGTATTAGTCAAAATGGAAAAATACCCCTGCTTTAACTTAATTAAGAAAGTGCATATGTATGTACTATACTTAAATTAGTTTAGCCAGGAGAAATGTCTACTTACTATGTACCTAGGTAGAGTACTATTGGGTAGGGAAAGTCAGGTACAGTACAATACAATTACAATTAGAAATTCACTGTTAATAATTGGAATATAACATCTAGATGTTTCTCATATGAATCAACTCAATCATAGAATATATTATTAATTATGGTAAAATATATATCTCATCATCATCTCATCACAAACATATCACTTGCCTATTACAGTACAAACTACCTACAGATCATCCGATATTAGTCAACATATCTACTACTATCTTCAGATCAAATAGTTCAACCTCATCATCTACACCTCACCTTACCTCACCTCACCACATATTATATGATGATATAAAAACCCCCTCCATGTAGTTCTTCAGCCTCTATGCTAGTTAAATCGTCGTAAAGGTAACCTTAACCGGTTAAAGATGCGATTCCAAGTCCCACTCCACATCTTTCTCCTTATCAACGGATACTACTACGGAGCAGAGTTTACGAATACACGAGTCCAGCCCACTCAAGATACCAGAAAATCCTTCAAATCTTTTCCACCTGCAGCGGAATATGTATTGAGGTTTATTTATACAGTATTCTGTATCCATAATACCACCTAGGTATGCCGCAATACCCATTAGAGTGTTTAAAAAGCCATATGGTAGAACTTATATTATTTCGCTTCACCTGGTCAATTTAAATCAAGGATCTCTTATTTACCTTGTTCGTTAGAAGTTAGAACCTACTCGAGTAAAGTCCGAGACCTTCATAATTTCCTTTATTATTATTATTCGAAGGCCTTTAGAATAGAATTAGAGTACGGAGTAGAGGGTGTAAAACAGGAGACGAGAGGAGAGGAGAGGGACAGAAAGGGTTTCTTAGGAGTAGGAGTAGGAGTAGGAATATACAGTTAACCAACTTGTAATTCTAGAATTCTAAAATCCTTTTGTTAATACATTCAAAACAAAAAAAGTAATTATTGTATTACGACTTACTACATTTACTACGATTCACTACATACCTGTAGGTACGTACATATTATATTTTCGCATTGAAGAATTTATAAAACTATTTTACCTCAAAGTAGATCAGACAAGGCGGGTCCTTGGTGGTATTTACCTAGGTAGTAGTTCTATATCACAGCCGATTTTACTCCTTTTTTAATATGGCATGGTCCCACAAAGGTACAGTACTAGGTACATAGTAAGTACAGTAATTGGCTAAACGATCGGATGCTAATTGCTGATTGATTGATTGATTGTTTTTCCTACTCTTCTCTTCTGCTGCCGATTCAAACTGAACTGAATTGAAGATTCAATTTTATCTATCATTTTTGATTGTTTCTACACATTTCTTTTAACAATTTTTAAAAAAACACTTACTTACCTACTGTAAAAAAAAATATTATAAAAATATTTTTTTTTATACAAATTCTTTCTTTCTTTCTTTCTTTTGCGGCGCATTTGCCCCTTTGGTTTTACGCACTGTCTGCTACAGTAACTTGCCTGTTTCAGCTTTTTTACCCAAGTTCGGAGAAGTCAAACAATTTTCCCTTCAACAATAATTATTCGGGACGAACTTTTGAACTTTGAATTACGAATTCACCAATTTCAATTTGAAAGAGCATCTTGAAGGTGTTCTATTATTGTCATATATCGAATCTCTTCGCTGAAACACGAAATATTCTAGTTTGACTTGCTTGCAATTATTCCATCGCTGACGACTTGGTTGATCTCGAGTCCCCCCAATATCGACCCATACCTTTCTTCGACAACTCATTTCGTAGCTTTGATAGCAGCATCCTTCAATCCGCGACATTTTTTTTTTTCGATTCCTTCATACTTGGTTCATTATGTACTAAGAAGCGCAACCCAAGAGAAACCTGGGGAATCTTCATATTCCATAACATCGATCGGATTTCCCGACGACGGAAATAACGAATGAATACGACCGCGACGGAGCAGGATAATAATGGCTCTACCTAAACCTGAATACCCTCTCGACGATTCTTGTTCGGTAGTATACAACAACACTTTATACACATATACCAGCGAAGCATTTCAGTCATTGGCGCTGGAACAAGGGGCAGAATGGAAGAATTTGAAGATGGGCGCATCCGTGAGTGGTGGAGTGTGTGTAAAGGCAACGCCTGCTAGCGGTAGTTCGTCATTATGGATTGTTGGCGGGACAAGTAACTCGACTGGTCTTGAGCGATATGCCTTTGATGATGGCACCTGGTCAACAATAACTCCAACATCACTTGTCGCTCAAAATCGAACGTGGCATAGTGCTGTCTACCTCAATGGATCCGATTCAATCCTAATGTACTCCGGAAGTCAAGATGGTACTAAGAGTCCTTCAACTCAAACATTTACCATAGAGGCGTCTGAACCACACGGTGTACTCTCTTATCAATCTTTTGCACCGCCGGGAGTACAGCCATTATTACTTCCGTGGACTGCCGACTCAGCAATATATCTCGGTGGCTCCGAAACAAATACACAAGTGATGGAATTTGCTCCAGCAACATCTTGGGTTTCGTCAAATAGTACTTTAAAAGTACCGTTATACAGCACCACTGCAATCAAAGCAGTCATAGTGAGTGGTGATGATGGAAGCAAGAATCTTTACACGTTCGATATGACGGTGTCACCGAATGCTGTTAATAGGACTGTGTTGGTTAATGGCAGCGGATTAGCTGTAGAAAATGCAGTGGCTATTGTGTCGACGAGTTCATCAACTACAACTGCGAAAAGGGCCGAACTCACTGAAACGGATTGGCCCTCATACAATGGAACTCTGGCACCAACGTCTACAAGATCGTCATATTCCGTCGCCATGAATACAGACGGTCAGGTGGTGATATCTGGTGGTAATACAGACGATCCTCTTTGCATATTTCAAGCACAGGAGAATGCGTGGGTCAATGCTACAGCCTTGCTAGTAAAATCTTCTACACAGACCGTCCTACATCCCTCATCTAGCACAACAGACGCCAATCCTACAGTCACTTCTTCGACCAGTTCGTCCTCCTCAAGTGCATCACCCAACAACCCAGGACAAAATGAGCTTCTAGTTAAAATACTATGCGCAGTGTTAGGGTCGATACTAGGGGCCGCTATGCTACTCATTGCTATCTTGGTTCTGTTCCGCTGGCACCAAAAAAGGAAAGCTTTCCAAGAGGCAGGGCACCAACGACGCGCGAGCGGATATCCAGAAGAGAAGGATGGATTGGATTTTGCTGATAGAGGATTGCCGTCGGCTATGCACTCAGCTAGGCAGATGCCGCAGCATGGACCATCAGCATCCGCGGGTTCATTTTCTTCCATGGCTATCTTAATGGGACGTATAGGACATCGAAGAGGGGATGATGAGAAGGGTAATGGAAGTGCTGGAAGTGAAGCGAGCAGTCGGTTTAATAAGACAGCGGTCACCAATCCTGTACCATTGCAACAGTCTTATGCACAACAATCTATGGCAAAGGAGGTATCTTTTGGACAGGACACGGCTACTCCACGACCTCGAAACAGTGCAAGAGGAAGGCGCGGAAGCACGAGGAGATCTTCGGGCTGGAACAGATATTGGTCCGGAGGAAGTGCAATGACGAATTTTCTAGGACTTGGTTCGAAACGAGAGTCCACCTCTGATACAAGTTCGCATTATTCTGATCCACGGTTAACAACTAATGGCACCGACCAAAGACTTCCAAGTCAAATAACCACGACATCAACATTCGTGCAACCACTGCAGATTCCAGCAGATGCTGGATTATATAGAGTGGCGTCTGCTAGTCCTACAGTTGGTACAGCTTCCAGTCATTTTCCTATCTCGCCCGGAATGTCTGCCCAGATTGAAGGTGATCGTCATACGTCATACCTGAGCGCTTCGTCTTATGACAGTAGGAATGATGCCTACTCGAGCGGTGTTCCTGAAAGTGTTCGCGACCACGATCCAGAGTCATGGGCAATTGGTAAGCACAATTGGGATCACAATCGGCCTAGCAATGCCTATACTGCCAGTGTTTATACGACAGCAGATAGGGATACCGTAAACCCATTCCCATATCCCGAACCGCCACAACCATCACGGCAAGCTCCACCCACCTCGGATATGAGTTGGCTTAATTTGGGCACAAACCAAATCAATAACAATAGGATATGATACCCTTATTGCATTGTAATACCATATCACAAAACTGTCATTATATTACATTACATTCCCGTCTCTCGTTGCTTGGAATTAGCGTTGCATTTGTTTCGTTTATCTTGTTGCATATTTTGGGGTTCTTTTGCATGGCGTACTAGGTCAAAAATCCGACTTCAAGGCCGCCTGGCGTTTTTGACTCTTCACTTTAAAGTTTCCTGGTACAAAGCTACCAAGCTACCACGATACCTTTTCTGTTTTGGGTCATCACATTACCCTCATGTATGTTTTTTTTACCCCCTTTTCTTCTCTTTCTTTCTCTGTATTTGGCGATGGGGAGAAGGAAAGATTTTCTTGTACTAGATCTTGCATGATCGGAGTTCATAGTTTCCTTATTTCGAGCGACATGTATGTGTGTGATATATTCGTATCATACGATGGGGGAACAATGGACCATCTGATGCATGCTGTCATCATGGCTTTGGTAGCATGAGCAAGGATTTGGATGTAATGCTTAAATCTAGGGGTTTGGGATGTAGGTGGCTGTGGATGGATGGATGTTAGAGGTATATGCGAATAGGATGTGGATGGGATGTAGTTGGCCCCAATTGGAAGGGAGGAAGGGCAGTGTTTGTTTGGTATGTGTTGTCATAGTATCTATGATCTGAGTATATAGTGTGTGTGTGTGGAAGTTGAAGTGGTTGAACAATTAAGGGAAATGGAAACCCACCCCTAAATCGGGAAGTTATAAAAGTTGAAGATTTCATGTGTTTTTCTTGCTTGACGATGTGATGTGATGTGAATTGCTGCGTGCAGTGAGTGAGTGAGTGAGTGAGTGAGTGAGTGAGTGAGTGAGTGAGTGAGTGAGTGAGTGAGTGAGTGAGCCTTGTTAATAATTTTCCTCCCTGTAGCTTCTTGTCTTGCTACTGTATCAGGGAGGGATAGTGACTGGTATTGTATTGTGTTGTGGTGGAAGGAGAAAGGAGTAGAAAACCTGGGCGGAATGAGGTTAATGATGACTGATGAAGAAGCAAGAAGGTACCTAGATGGTTACCAGTGTAGTTACAGCAGTATGAGTGGGTGATAACATACATACCCAAGAAATCTAATGGGTAGGTTAGTAGGCTATCTAGTAAAATATTAAGTTGTGACTTGTCTGAATATCAATCAACTAATTTAATCTCATCTCATCTCATCATTACACTTCAATTCTTCTTATTATCATGTTCATTACAGTAATTTCATTATTCATTTCAGCCGCATCAAAAGTCAATCTAATCATCTATTCATTCACTCACTCACTCAATGACTCACAATGATCTATCAATCAATCAAGTTTTCTCTTTCTTTCTCAAAAATAAACATGGTCTTATTTTCTCCTCCATATCAAACCATTCTTTACTTTTCCACAAACCAAACCAAGCCTTTGTAGTCAACTCTAGAATTCCTCGACCCTTTCGTATCTCTTCAGAATCTATTGTACACCTGGTTACTGTTACCCATGAAACGCCACGCTCCCTCGTAATGAGTAGATATGACCACCATAACCGACTACTCGACATCAAAAATTCAAATCTTACAATACAAGAAACATTTAACTAACATGCGGTCAACTAGTGATGAAAATGAAAACTCCTGAAATACCCCAGAACCGATTCTGATTTGTTCAAGGCATTTATGATAGTAAGTTTCGTAATGACGGACTTGCGCTTGCTCCACCATTCACACGGGTATCATTTGACGGTGGTGGTGGCCTTACACCGTTGTTTTGCGGAGCCCCATTATCACGGGGAGGTTCGCCATTCATTGCTGGGCTCCCGTGTGGTGGTCCGTATGAGCGAGGATGCATTGGCGCACTATGCGAGAAGGGATGATCCGGTGCACGAGGAGGAGGGCCGCCATTTGTTAAGTGCTGAGGAGGAGGGCCACCATTTGTTAAATGCTGAGGAGGGCCACCATTTGCTAGGTGCTGAGGAGCAGGACCGCCATTTGTCAAATGCTGAGGAGGCCTGGAATCAGCGTAGTGTTGGTGTGGTCTATTTAACGAATGAATAGGCTGGGGGACCGGACTCATATGACTTCTATGGTGCGGTGCTTGTGGCATTGGTGCTGTGGGGTCAAACATGCGAGAGCCATCTCTTGCTGGAGCCATGCCTGTACCGCGAGGTGTCATCGAGAGCATCCATTCGTAATCTTCGTCTCTGCCATTGCCTCGGATCTCTCGATTTCCATTGTCTCGAACCTCCCGGTTGCCATTCATTTGATGTCCCAAGTTAACGTTTGTCGGTACTGGGGATCGTCTTGGCCAATCGCTGTAGGGTGCAGCATGTGGAGCATGTGGATACGATGGAGGAGGTGGCGGCCAAGGGTATTGGTGTGGTTGGTGGCTAACACTAGGCTCGGACTGAACCATATTTGCAATGCCTGGCGCCGAAGTCGGTGGAGGCAGAGTGGTTGGTGGTCTCGAGGCTTCACGTTCAATTATCGGTGCTGGTGCTGGCGCAGGCGGGGCTGGGGGCGGAGGTGTAGGCTCTTTTCTGATTTTCTTCCAATGACATTGATGACATTGAAACTCTGTAGGTTGAGCAGGCTTTCGTCTATTTTGATGCAAGGCTGCAGCTGCCAAGGCAACGTGACCTCCTGACCTTTCAACGTTAAAACCGTTAGGCAAGTCACTATTTGTTACTAGAGGACTACCGGATTTCGAATGAGGGTAATCTGGTGTGATCTCAAGTGGGGCGATAGGGCTAATGGATGTAGCTGTGATGAGCGGCCACCATTTTGGACTGATATCCACGCTACAAGTAACACATTTCCTTTCTGGTTCCGCCATTGCTGCCGTCAGATTAACGGTCGTATCTTCTTCAACCTTAGCGAGTGTAAGTGATGTACGCCGGTTATTCGTGGTATTTGTCGTAGAAGTTCTACGGTTCTGAACCCCACCAGTCGAGGCAGGATTAATGGCCTTAGTAGATTGATTGACAAGGGTGGCTTTGCGGACTGTGCCAGTCAGAGCCAAATCAGCCTGCTTGAAATTTTGCACATAGAGCTGTAAAGCATTCAGACCCGACTCGTCAACAATATCTTGCATACGATGAACAATGGTCTTCGTGGGTGCGTGTTCCTTGCACCAGATTGCAGCCGACATGCTGCCACTTTCACCGTTGATGCTCACGATATTGGTTTGATCCCTGCGAGACCCTTTGACTGGCGCAATATCAAATCCTAAGATGAAGCCTTCTTGATGAGCGCATTCGACGTGTACTGTTTTGTGTTAGTGATCTTGCCGAGATGACCGAGACAGAAACTCCTACCTGGAGCTTTACAATGGTGACAATAGACACAAGCACCACCCTTCTTCTTGCATGCTTTACAAGTTTCGTCATGAATCAACTCAATCATAGAANNCATGCTTTACAAGTTTCGTCATATCGAGCAGACGGAATGGATGGGATTCCTTCGGATGGTTCGAGGGCTTTAGCATTGCCAAACTTCACTTCTGGAGTAAACACCGCACATGTGACATGTACCCAGTTGTTGTTAGCCGTACGCTTCAGAGGCTCTCGAGGGTTCAGAGGCTTGTTGTTCTCTTCTTGCTTCTTTCGAAACATATCGGCAACCTCTTGGGCCTTTTCTCTCTCAACCC
>JWJA01004541.1:0-20400 GCA_000812885.1 Lanzia echinophila
TCTCTGTATACATATCTAAATTCATCCATCCACCTATCCATCTTTCTATCCGCATCTCAATCTCTCAAATCTCTGCATACATAAATCATATCTAAATCTATCCTCACCCACGAAGTTCATTATACCCATACCCATACCCATACCCCCAACTCAGCAAGAAAACAACCACAATAATCCCAATCAACCCAAAGCTTTATTTAAATATACCTCATTCAAGTTACAATAGAACACATCACAAATAGTAATCTTACAAAATATCTTGAAGTGATCTTTTCTCATTATTCATTTTATTCATTATCGTGAAACCGAATTCTTTTGGTGAAATTCATAAAAAGCCATTATAACTCCATGCCCATATTTCATAAAACGTCTTGCAACCAATTTACTATCATCGCTGATATTGACATGCACTTCTTGAAATTTTCCCTCCATATTCCACGCCGTTATGACCAAATTAGAGTAATATGGGAGGAAAAACAATTGATCGTAATAACATCTCATCATGGACCCCCCATGCGGACCTTTGTGCCATTTTAGATATCAAGTAGAAAAAATCTCAAGGGTGGCTGGTGCAATCTCCTCCAACAGAACCAATTCCTCCCTGTGAGTTGTATGAAAACCATCCCCTGAGTATAGGTAGAAGTCGGAATCTCAAAATCATTTGGATTCGAACTCCTTAACTTCGCTGTCAATAATAGCATTCATGACATTCTCCTCTGCATCCGGATCGTCTTCGGTTGGAGGTGGTCTCTCGTTCGGGACTAGAAAGTTGTTAGCTTTGCGACTAGACTTTTACGATGGGAGGTAGAAGAACTAACTTGGTTCCTTCCAGCCAAGCATCTTCTCGCTAGGAAGATAAAGATGAAAGGATGGATACACATCAAACTGATCGCAATATCTGACGCCAATATTGAGCTCACGAACAAGTACATCAAGCTTCAAGCCGACATAGCAATGTTGCAAGATCTCATTCTCAATCCACAACTCTTCAACAGGGCCATCATCAGTTGCTTCCTGAATGCCTTCATCATCGGTCATATCTTCTTCAACTAAGCCAGGTCCATCCCAGTGCTTGACAAGAAGCTTTCCAACTGGTTTCAAGGCACCAAGACCTCTAGGATCCTTAGTGTTTGAGAACTTGTCTATTTTAGATTCCGATGCAAACTTGATACCGACCACTTCGAAGCATCTCATTTCTGTCTTAGCGATGGAAATTTTATCTGCTTTCATGGCCTTGTCGAAATGCTCCCTACTTCCTACCAGTGACGTGACTGCTTTGACAATAAACTGCGATACAGGCTCACTAAAACCGGTGACATTAGAAACCCAGGCATTCTCGCCGTTCTCGGAATTTGCCCAGGCGGCGTTAGCAATGAGACGATCTTTATAACATCCGCCATAAGCTGTTGATGCAGCTATGTTAAAATCACCAGGAAGGATCTCTCGAAGGATCTTCATATTCTTCCCTTCCTCCTCGGCTAGATCGCAAATTTTGCGCGCCGCGATGACATCCTGAGTATATTCTGGGCAGACTTCATGACGTAAGACGTAGTTGAGAAAGTTTCTGACTACCGCACAATAAAGCTTGACCTCAGATTCATCATCCCCAAAAGTTCTAGGTGCTCTCCAAGAACTGCCCAAAAGTTAGAAAATTTAGTGACAAGGGAGAGGATAGCCTTACAGGAAGCCTTTCGCAACCCCTTCCCAGTCTACCACCCAATGTTCCGGCTCATTGGGATCGTAATATTTGGCGTTGCCTGTGCGAATAAAATCAGTTGCTCGGATGGCGGCGATTTCTGCAGCAGTAGAATTATCCAAAGTGTCCTGGTCTAAACCTCCATTGAAAGCTTTAGCACCCGACTCAATACCACCCAAGCCAAAATATTTTGTGAGAATATTGTTTCGAATGCTATCAAGCTTGCGTCTCGCCCTGTACCGCTGAATGCATGCTTCTATACGTCTGCCGTTTACATGAGCTCGTGAACCGAGATTTATGGAACGGGCCACTTACTCTGGGAAAGGTCGATCCCTGCAAGAGTATGTTAGAAAAGTCAACATAGTGATAATAGAAACTTACACATCGTAGATTTCACGCTCTTCTTCATGTTCCGCGGGTGTAATGGGTGGGTCGGCGTAGAACTCTACCCAGTTATGTTAGATAGAGAATATACATCCAGTAACGAATCAGGACTGCGTACCTTCGAATCCTGTTGGGGCTGGTTTCTTGGTCTTTCCACTACTCTTCTTCTTCTTCTTCTTTTTGGGCTCTTCCGCAACCTCCTGATCATTGTGGGTGCCATCTTGTGCGCCTGATCCACCCGCTGCGCCTTCTTCATTCTCGGGTTTCTCGACTGTGGTAGGAAGTCGAGCTGCGGGGGTGCTAGTACCAGAAGCGGGGGTGATTGAAAGGTGCTCTGGGGTAGGGGGTGGAACTTTTGGAGGACCGGGTGGCGTGTTCACACCGTTTGCAATTTCAGGCACGTTGATTGTAATATCAACATCACTTGATTTTGGTCGAATACTCAAGAGCTGATCTCTGGTATAATGAGGGCCCTTTCCGGGTTCAACTCCATCAACTTCGTCGAAGGCGCCATCAACATTCCGTAAAGAGACCAAATCAAGCTCACTGATCGCACGGGATAACTCTTCTGGCTCGGGTCCTACAGAGTGGGGTGCCATTATGAATTACTTGCTGGGTTACCTGATCCAAACCGATATTAGTATCACAACCAATAGAATTGTTTGCTGAGAATTGTTCCAAAGATGGTGTGGAGTTACTGTTCCAAATGGTTGGATGAATTTGTAGTACAGGGTGTATTGAAGGAAGGCTGTGCAAAATTAATGAAAAGTATACACTGCACATTACCTTTTTTATTCTGTTTGAAGTGGAGAAGAAATAACAAGATCAATAATAAGTAAAAGGAATTTGATATATGGAAGTTGAGGTTGATGTTGAGGCCTAATCTCTAGTTGGAAGCAAAAAAAGAACTTGTCTTGTTGCAAGAACTGCAATAGGTGGGTGAATATAGGAAGAAGTTGGAAGCCACCAAAAAGTTGTTTGTCAGTGGTGGAGGAGTAAGAGCAAATTGGAATTTAAATTGAATTCATTTTTTTTATTTGACGATGTGACGAAACATTAAAAAATTGATAAATTGAAATTTCAAAGTGGAAAACAAAAAAAACAAAAAGTGAATCACTTTGCAATTCTACTACTATGTAGAACTGTAGAATTAATGAATTTGAGTGTGCCAGCTGATGATGTTGACAATATTAAATGAAAATCGAAAGGTGCAAATGATTGATTTAGATGGGTGGGAACAAATAATCCGATGTGTTTGTTTGAGTAAAGCAGATAGATACTGGTAATTATAAAAAGGGAAAAGGAGTGCCTCTCTCTCTTTTCACTTTCTTTCTTTTTTTATATTCTCATTTACTTTTACTTATCTAGGTAAAAAATAATAATAAGTTTCTCAGATACTTCCAAGTTGTATTGCTGCAACTTCACTTGGATTTACTTTTTCTCTCTTTTGATACCATATCAACGTCAACGGCTTTCAACAAACGGATCCCTTCTGAGGAAGCAACATAAAAAGCATCAATAATCCAGTTTGAAACTCCTCAAAACGACTGGAAAAGGATTGTGGGGATTTGCGGAGATAGATACCACCTACACCTACAAGAAGAAGAAGAAGAAGAAGAAGAAAAGATAGTTATTTTGAAAGGTTTGTTGAATTTTATTCGTCTTCATCAAATATTCTAGAAAGGTCAAGCTTGATATGTCAATGTCCGCCATGAAGAATGCCTCATTCTCATCTTCTACCCAATAATATTTGCTTTTGCTTGTACTACTTGCATACCGTAAGTTGTACTTTCAAGAAGTAATATATTTTCTCCTGAATATGATTAGTAGATCATACTTGAGAATTATTAGGATGATCATGGATGAATAAGAGCAACAAGGTACGAAGTAGGACATTTGCAGTGGCAGTGTTCAAGAGAATATGCAGGTATCGTGCAGGAGAAGGGGCGATTTGAAAAATCTCTTACGAGGGAGAGAGAGACTGGAGCCGGAGTATGTACGTACGAGTACGAGTGATATTTTATCTGTACGCAACTCCAGTTCAGCCACGCGCCAGCTCCGAATCTTTCTAACGTACTATCCACTAAAATTACTCCGTGCTCTACCGAAACCGATTCAATTTCGACAAGGTATTCTCTTCTAACACCACTCTCCCCCCAAAAGGATCCTTAGAAGTTGGAATCAATCTAATCTTTTTGCGCTGGCGCCCAATTTGATCGAAATCCTTTCTTTCAGTTGGCTTTTGAAACCCGAAGAATCTTTTGAAAGCCACCAAAAAATCTTACCCAATACTGAACGCCTCATTCTATTTATCATCCTTTCAATACTCAGCCTTGTTCTTCACAAAGTCCTTCTTGTTTAGCGTCTACAAATCATTCCTTAAACTTTATACTATATATTCTAACGAACCCCGTACCATGATGATAGTTTCAAGACCAGCTACAACAGAAAAGTATTGAAAATGGCTAGAATTTTGCCAATTAGTGCTGCGGATTTGGTTGATTGCGATTATGCTGTTGCAGGGCAGTAAGTCTTTAACTTGTTCTGTATGATGTGTCTTAATTTAACATTCCAACTAGCGATGGTACGCTTTCCGATGTAGATGGCGAATTGTTCATAAAACCGTGTACCGAGTCCGAGGTCGCATTTTATAACGATTCTATTGCATATCATCCAGAATTTTACGATTTTATGCCAAACTACCTAGGCACGCTCACACTCGACCAAGATCAGACCAAGACGATTGAAGAAAAGGGCGCCGAACTCATTGCGCAACATACCATACCAGAAGTGGTTGTTCCGGCCCCTTCCAAGTTGAAGAGCAACCAGACCAAGAGGATTGTTACCAACCAGGCTGTTGTTCTGGAAAATGCTGCGCACGGCTTTGTAAAGCCTAATATCTTGGATGTCAAGCTCGGCGTTCGATTATGGGCAGACGATGCGGCCCCAGAAAAGAAAATTCGGTTTGCAAAAGTTACAGAGGAGACAACGCACAAGGAGTTCGGCTTTCGCATCGCAGGTATGAGAGTCTGGCAAGGACTAAACGCTAAAGGCGAAGATGTAGACGAGGAAGGGTATAGAATATACAACAAGGATTACGGCAGGGTGTTTTGCAACAAGGACAATGTTCATCAGGCGTTCGAGGAGTTTATCTTCACCAAATCGGCCGGCATCGATAATGAACTAGGCCAATTGATATCGCAGGCGTTCCTCACCGATTTAAAAAGGATACAGCAAACCTTGGAGAATCAGGAAAGCAGAATGTACTCTGCGAGTCTTCTGTTTGTATTCGAGGGCGATGGCAATGCGTTGCGCGCTGCAATGGAGGAAGCAAGTCGCTCACCAGCTCCTACCGCAAATGGCCATACTTCTACATCTTCTGGAGAGACACAATCATCATCCGACTTCGATGAAGACGATGATGAGGACGAGTTGGAAGAGTCTTTCCCCAAGATCTACGCTATCAAAGTTATAGATTTCGCACATGCTGAATGGACACCGGGCGCTGGACCAGACGAGAACGCTCTTAAAGGTGTCCGTAGTGTAGCGAAGATTTTGAGCAAACTGGCTGATTCTTGATGCTGGTCATGGAGTAAGCATGCCATATTCTAATTTAGAGATATGGCTCCGGTGTGGGAGTTGTGGGGTTTGCTAAATGCACGGCATATTTTGGAGTTGCTTTTGGACAGGACATATATGTGGGTTAACTACAGACGAGCATGGCTATGTATTAAAGATACCCTTCTGCAATTGGATCTCTAGAAGTCTGCATAGTACTTATGTAGCATCCCTTTTGCTTTCCCTTCTCATTTTTATAATTAGATCATTATAGCAGATTTCCATACTATATCCAAATATACTTAAATATATTATACACACTCTTATTGCCCTGAATTTTCGTGCTGTTAGCTCATCCAAAGGTCTATTAGAACCACAAAAATGATGAGCTAAGGTGATGTGGCATTGCCCTTGAACTGCTTCCGGTCGATGTTGAGCTGATTCAAAAATTGTATGTATATTCTGCGTAATTCTCTGTAACGACAGTCAAATTCTGGCTGGGACACTTTCAACATTTGAGCTTTATGCTACAGGACCTAATGAAGCAAGCCTGGACAGTCTGACAAAGCATCAACCACATTTAATCTTCCTGCTCGTAAATGGCTTTGTCAATTATAACACAGTCATCGCGTGTACCTTCACTTCACTGAAAACAGAAATCGGAAAGATGAAAGGTAAAAAGATGAGATGAGATAAGCAATTGTAAACCTTTCCAAATCCATTTTCGGTCGCGTCGCGTAAAAAAAGAAAATCTCACAAGGCTGAACATTTTCGGACCCCCCTGGCAAAGCCTAAAATTCCCAAGTCCACCTCCCCTTGCCAAAACTCTACCCCATGCTCCACAATCCCAAAGAACGACGTGACTACCAATCATGTCAATTCCAGGGCTAGGCCATGCTGTTCCTGCTGTATGTATATCTATAAACAATGCGTTAGAATCTTCACTAATCTCTACTCAAAGGCAGCTGCAGCCCCAGCAGCTGTAGCAGCAACAAACATCCATGAGCTACAGGCCAATTCGGAATGGAGGTTCGAGGTTAACATAGGATCATCCATTGATGTGAAAGTAAGCAAGGTACATTCACACACAAACAAGCTGTGCTAACAAGAAGAAGATCCTCTCTGGAACCGCAGAGATTTTCGGGACTGAGCTCGCCGTAAACCATACCTATACATTCTCGGGCGCCAAATCCTCCATCTACACATGGCACGGATGTCGAATCGAGGTCTCCGGACCCTGCGAAGAATATACCGCTGAAGAAACCCCCATGGTATCCTATGTGAATACGCATTTCGCGCTCGAGAATATCCGCGCCGAGGCGAGCAATGCTGGGAAGGAAGGGCCGCGAGTGCTGGTTGTTGGGCCGAGTAATGCTGGAAAGACGAGTTTGGTTAAACTGCTAACCGCGTATGCGATACGCACGGGGAAACAACCGCTCGTGGTGAATACGGATACAAGAGAAGGCATGCTGAGTATACCGGGGAGTTTGACTGCTGCTGTTTTTGGGAGTATTGTGGATGTGGAAGAGGGATGGGGAAGTAGTCCTACCAGTGGTCCGAGTTCGGTGCCGGTGAAGCTACCGTTGTGTTATTACTATGGATTACCGAGTCCCGAAGATAATACGAAGTTGTTTAAGCCCGTTGTGACGAGATTGGCGTTGGCGGCTACGAGTAGAGTTGCGGATGATGAGGGTTGTAGAACTACGGGTATGATTATTGATACGCCGGGGGTGATCAGTCAGGGGAAAGGAGGTTATGATCTCATTTCTCATATTGTGTCAGAGTTTTCAGGTACGTTAATTGCTTGGGCTGTTAGTGTTGGCTTGCTAAGATTCCTAGTCAATATCATCCTGGTGTTAGGCTCAGAACGTCTATATAGTGACATGATGCGTCGATTCTCAACGCACAAGACAAGTAATGGCGATGCTATCACACTTTTGAAGTTGGACAAATCCGGAGGCTGTGTTGATAGGGATGATGTTTTCATGCAACAGGCACGGGAAGCCACCATAAAAGAGTATTTCTTTGGTGATGCCAAACGCACTTTGAGTCCTCATACACAACAGGTTGGTTTTGATGAGGTTTCGGTGTTCAAAGTTAAAGAAGGTATGTGTTGGCCTTCCTTATCCGCGAATTTATATACTAACATCATACGAGCACATTCTATGCTCAACTCATTCCTCCCAGGCGGAGAGGAAGAAGCTGAGCCAGCGGCATATGAAAAGGTAGAGCCGTCACAAATGATGTTACATTGCATATTTGCAGTAATGCATGCTTCAACTCGTGATTCTCAAGAAACGATTCGAGATGCAAGTGTAATGGGATTTGTCTATGTAGCAGAAGTGGATGAGAAGAAAAAGAAGTTGAAGATCTTGGCACCCCTGAACACTAGAGTTACAGACAGGCCTTTAATATGGGGTAGCTGGCCCGAACCTACAATGAGCCTGATGGGATAATGAAATAATGCACGAGTTGATATGAGAAAGAAAATTTTGATACAATTTTGGAGATATAGTGTTGTGAAGCAATAAAAACAGTTAAACTCCAACTCGGCGTGCAACCAAAAAAAGTCTCCCAGTCCATTATACGCCTAGTCCTGCTGGTAGTCTCAAGGTCAATCCGACCCAATCCAATCCGCTCCAATCCGATAACAGTCCCCCAAACCCACATCTACTCCTCCCCACACCCGTACTTTACTTAATCATGAGTCTGCACCTTATTATCACCCTTTATCGCCTCCGCATAAGTCGGCGGTACGGCCGGCGCACCACTACTTCCCTCCCCGGCAGTAGCCCAAGTACCATTCTGCTGTTGCTGCGGAGCCGGCGCAGCCATAGGAGCCGTAGTACCATAACCCACTTGACCCTGTCCCTGTCTCCCCGAAGGTTTAGGCACCCGATGATTCCCACTCGGTCCCTGTACTACCACATATGTTACATGCGCGCCCTCCGAATCGGGAATGTAGTCGTAGTCTTGGTCGGGGAATTTCGCGATTATGTACCAGGCGTGGAGGAGGCCAGGGAGAAATCCAAGTGTGCAGAGCAGAATGTTGATTAGACTGTCCACGGAACAGATGCCGCGCTTGACCCAGACTAGAATGAAGAATTAGTATGATTGATGGATGCATGGAGGGATGAATGGAGGGATGGAGGGATGTTGTGGAGAGGAGAGGGGAAATATGTTGTGGGAGTGGATTGCCACATATGTTGTATGCATAAGTCGTCGAATCATGACGGATAGAAAGTTGGGAATTGGTGGGATGGATGGATGGGGTAGTGATGCTTACCTGCGAGTGGTGGGAATAGAATGGCGACTAAGCCGAGAAATATATCTGAAGAGCACATATTTTGATTTCGTATAATTGTTTTGTAGATTAAGATGCTGGATTTTGTTTGAAAAAGGGATGTGATGATATGGTATCGTTTGTAGTTATGTATGCTTTAAAGAAGGAAGGTAAATGTCTCTGTTCAACATAGAGATAGAAGACGCAGGCGCAGCTGATGACGAACATCCGATCCTCCAAATCGGAAATGGACCTTTACCAGATTAAGGTTAGCGGATCTCTAATCGATAAAAATGTCGGGGTTTCGGTGAATCGGGGAACCGGCTCCACTTTCAGGCACAGGCCGAGCAGAAGCAGAGCTTAATAAAATTAAAAAGTTACAATTCTATGATTCAAATTCTAGATTTTTGAGAAACGAACAATAACACAACATCTAATTCAAAATGACGGACGTTAATATGGATGTTGATATAGAAGCAGAGGATGACGACCCTATAACCAGTTCTTACGATATTTTCATCAAACCTCAGATATCCAATGGTCGACAAGTATACATCCTACAATTTCCCAATCGCGATATCGAGCAAACATATTCCGGCTCATCAAATGCTCAACCTCTCAAATTCCGAACGAAACCTAAATCTGGTATGGTAGAATTGGATGTACCGATCGATGCGCGGAGTAATTATGATAAAGACAAGGGTGTGAAATGGGGAGATGCTATCAAGAAGAGTAGTATGGTCAAAGGCGGGGGAAGTCATGGTTTACCTGGTGGTTTCGGTATTGGTGGTGCACAACCGGCTGGTAGAGGAAGGGGTAGAGGCCAAGATAATGTGCTGGATCCGCAGAGGATTATGGCAGATTATGAGGGTGCTATTCAGAGGGAGCAAGTTCTGGTGAAACAGACTCTTGGTGGCCAAATCATCGCAGTTGAAAAGGAAACCCCTACGTATTTCGTAGGCGCATTTGTCGGAGGTATATGCCTAACTTTCGCGCTGCGCTTCCAATATCTAACAATGCATTAGAGAAACTCCATTTAACGCCCGTTGATAACGTGGTCCAATTGAGGCCTCAATTTCACCACATAGATGCGCACGCAGAACAGGAACGACATGGGCGACCTCGCGAACCAGGATCGGCACGACCTGCTGAAGCGCGGGCAGTTCACATGACGGTCAAGACAAGTATTGATGGAGAGGAAGACGGTTCCGACAACATTGGAGTTCGAATCTTAGCGGCACAACAAGAGCAATGGCAAAAACACCGATACGTGGACGAAGACAATCCGGCTGCATGGACCACATATGAAAGCAATCTGAAAGTTATCCCAAGGCCTGATGAGGAGGGTAATAGCCAAGAACTCTCGATAGACAATGTTCCGAAGTTGATTAGTGGGATTGATGATATGACTTATATCGATACCATCAGTGCGCCGAATGATGCTTCGAAACTTTCGAGGAGTAAGCTTGATGCACAGACAGTTGATCTTTCGAGCGATGAGGATGATGAGGAGTGATTTGGTATGTTGGGGTTGTTTGATCAAATTTCTATATGCATTTTCCTGGCGTACGAAAATAAAAAGATACCCCGCCATAGTCTTGATGGAAGAGCTAGACAATTGAACACATTTCAGCACAACCCAATTGTATTTTAAAGATGTATGAAGTGATAATATAGCGTAAAAAAGTCTGACCTCGGTCTGAGGAGTTGTTCGCTCTACAAATTCAATATTGTAATATCTTGATGAGTTGACTTGCGGGGAGCTGTCAGATTATCTTTTCTTAAGTCCGAGCGATAACGATAAAAAAGTCGCGGGCGTCATCTAGTCAAAGGGAGCTTCACCTTTTTACATCCAACTTTAATAAGCTCTCCCTCCATATACACAATTAATATTGGCATTGGCAATTCCTATTATTTGATTGAAATTTCACAATGGCCTATCTAGCACCAATACATCGACCAAGCAGTGTACGACTTACATTGAGATTGAAACTTCTAGATCCAAAAGAGGAATGTCTCGTACTGGCGTAAGAACAAATCTCATATAGCTAGCCCAATGCTGCTCATGTATTGACTTTTGATAGTAAAGCAAATCGATTAGAAATATGGAAGACCAGCACGGAGGGCCTGACAATGGTATGCTCGAAGGCAATATACGGCCGGATCTCCATGCTTCAAAAGATTAGCCCAAACGGATCCAAAACCGACCATCTCTTCGTGGGAACCGTTCGAGCGCAATACTTTACCGTGATGTGGAATGCCGGGACGGGGCAACTCGATACCATGCAGTCATTCGTCGATATATCCGAAAAACACATGCGGGATTCTGTGAGTCGGGATAGATGTCTGGTGGATCCGACGGGCAAGATATTGGTCATGGAGCTCTATGAGGGCGTTCTGAATATAGTGAGGATCATCAAACCCAGGGCCGGGAAGACGGATTATCTGGACAAGCCGGAACAGGTCAGGATTACGGAGATGAAGGTCAGGGCGAGCGCGTTCTTGTACACGGATACCAAACAACCGAAGCTGGCTTTATTATACGAGGATGCGAGGAGTAATGTGAGATTGGCAACTTATAGAGTTTTGGATGAGAAGGGCCAGGCTTCGGAGTTTGATCCAAAGAAGGATCGAGAGAATGATATTGATGATCTGTGTTTTGGGGCTATGCACATCATTCCGATTCCGAAAGCGGAAGACGAGGGGAGCAAGAGATATATTGTCAGAAATGCTGCGACAGCGAAAGCCAACCTCGGTGGGGTTGTTGTTCTTGGGGAAACGAAATTAACATATCTCGACGACGAAAGCAAAGCTGTTGTTCCTTATGCCCTTGATGAAGCTGTACTGTGGGCCGCATGGGAAGTAATAGATGAGACACATTATCTGCTGGCGGATGACTACGGATGTTTGTACATTCTAACGATAATCGTGGACGGGGTTACAGTTACAGGAATGGCCATAAAAAAGATTGGTGAAGCATCGAAGCCAACGTCTCTAGAGAATTTGGGAAATGGCCTTTTTTTCATAGCTTCACACGAAGCAGACAATCACCTAATTTTTATTGATGTTAACAAACCGAAAACTGTTGATATATTGCGCACCTTTCCAAACGTTGCTCCCATCTTAGACTTTACGGTCATGGATATGGGTGGAAGGGAGGGCGAGCCTCAATCCAATGAGTACTCTTCAGGTCAGGCGAGACTTGTAACGGGTAGTGGAGGTTTCGAAGGGGGAAGTCTGCGGAGTGTTAGAAGCGGGGTTGGCTTGGATGATATTGCTATCTTAGCGGAAATGGACGGTATTCGCCATGTATTCGCTCTGCATTCTGGTCCGGGTTTGATAAATGACACTCTTGTAGTATCGTTTGCCACTGAAACTCGCTTCTTTATAATGGATAGTCAAGGAGAGTTTGAAGAGGTAGACAGTGTCAGGGGGCTCTTCTCTGATTCGGAAACATTACTGGTCTGCAATCTCGACAATGGCTCAATATTACAAGTCACTCAAGATGCGGCCACAATGCATGGAGACAAGTCTATGATTGCCCGATGGCAGCCGCCAGAGGGACAAGTTATTACAGCGGCTTCTGCAAACCAGAACTATGTTCTACTCGCATCTAATGGTCGGACTTTGGTTTCTCTTAGTTTACAACATACTCTGGGAGAAGTCGCGGTGCAAGAACTCGGCGATGATCAAGTTTCTTGTATACATGTCCCACAGGTTCTAGGAAATATAGCTGTCATTGGTCTGTGGAAGTCAGGATCAGTTTCTATATTGGGTCTGGAGGATCTGAACATCATACTCTCCGAAGAGATGAGGCGGACAGATAGCGCTTCCATACCGCGAGACATTGCACTGACTCAAATCCTTCCCGAAGAACTCTCAGGCCCAACATTATTCGTCAGTATGCAAGATGGTGTTGTATTGAGCTTCAACATTGACAAGAACAACTACTCACTTTCCGGGAGGAAGAGTATAGTTCTGGGAACTCAGCAAGCAAAGCTTCAAATATTACCACGAACAGACACCCTCTTCAACGTATTTGCAACTTGTGAGCATCCCAGCTTAATATATGGCACTGAAGGCAGAATAGTATATTCTGCAGTTACGGCCGAAGATGCGGTATGCGTTTGCTCTCTTAATAGTGAAGCATTTTCAGATTCTATCGTAGTAGCCACCGAAACCGAACTCAAGCTTTCGACAATCGATAACGAAAGACGAACCCATGTTAGAACTTTACCAATGGGTCAGACAGTACGGAGAATCGCATATTCTGCCAAAGAACGAGCATTTGCCATCGGGTCAATAAAACGAGAACTACGAAATGGCCAAGAACTCATCAACACATCCTTCCGTCTCGTTGACGAAGTTGTATTCGGTGAATTGGGTGAACCCTACCACCTTGAGGACCCCAATGAAATCATTGAATCCGTGATCCGTGCTGAACTTCCTACCAAATATGGCGACGATGAGCTAGTTGAGCGATTCCTCGTGGGAACGAGTTTCCTTGAGCAAGAAGATGAGCTTCGAGATGTCCGCGGCCGCTTATTGATATTTGGAGTAGACAGCAACAAACGAAGTCCATACCTAATCGGTCACCACACACTCAAGGGCGCATGTCGATGCATCGGTGTTCTCGACGGGAAGATTGTCACAGCCCTCAACAAAACAGTCGTGATGTGGAGCTACGAAGAAGAGTCTAGCAACTCGGCGCAATTAGGAAAAGTTGCGACATATCGATGCTCTACCTGTCCTATAGACATCGACATCACGGGGACTATAATTGCCGTGGCTGATATTATGAAATCCGTCGCCCTCGTCGAATACACTCCCGGTGTTGACGGCTCGCCAGATGTACTGACGGAGGTTGGGAGACATAGTCAACAAGTCTTCGCGACTAGCGTGGCCAATGTAGATGAACATACATATCTGGAGAGTGACCATGATGGTAATTTAATCGTCTTAAAACGGAATCTAGACGGAGTGACTAAGGAGGATAAACTAAGATTGGAAGTCACGAGTGAGATGAACTTGGGCGAGATGGTAAATAAGATTCAAAGAATAAACGTGGAATCCTCAAGTAATGCGTTGGTATTACCAAGAGCTTTCATCGCTACTGTTTGTCCCCCCATTTCCTTACACTCCCCATTTCCTTCTTCTACAATCAAAAACAAAAACAAACCTAAACTAACACCCCACAGACCGAAGGAGCAATCTACCTCTTCGCCCTAATCCCCGCACAAAACCAAGACCTGCTCATGCGTCTACAATCCCGTCTCAGCACTCTCCATTCACTACGATCGCAATCCGCCGACCCAGCCGCGCATATTAGCTTCTCGCCCGGAAACCTCGATTTCAATACCTACCGCTCGTACACGTCAGCGATGCGCGAGACGGCTGAACCATTCCGTTTCGTGGATGGTGAGTTGGTAGAGAGGTTTTTGGATTTGGGGGAGGAGGTCCAGGAAGAGGTTGCGAGGGGGTTGGGGCCTAGTGTTGAGGATTTGAGGGGCTTGGTTGAGGAGTTGAAGAGGTTGCATTGAGGAGCTTGTGTTGGTGCTGGTGCTGGTAATGAATGTATGCATGGGCTTTGGGATAGGTGGAAGAGCTAGCTACCTATGAAATATAGAATGCTCGTTTGATCGAGATGTACGTGGATATGCTTAGAGACTTATACTGAAGTAAGATCCTAATGTATACAGATATAGTATTAGACCGCACTGACATGTAATTGGTATACTGGTATCTCATGACAATCATCTCATCAACTGTCGCCTAATCTTGTATCTGATTCGCTTGTGTGAATGATAAAATCAATATTTACTCGGAAGCAGACTTTAATAAGACATGATCGTCTGTTTAACATGCCACAACTAATAATTTATCTAACCGTCTGTTCCCATCTATTTACGACCCGCAGCCCCGCGAATGTATTCATAAACAACAGAGAAGTCTTTGCCCTTGTAATCTTCCTTTTGTTCCACGGCCTCGTAAACTTTTTGAGCTATGCTACCAAGCGCAAGTCTTGCATGAGCCTCTTCAGCTGCCTCTAAAGCCAGTCCTAGATCTTTTTTCATCAGACCTATTCCAAAGCCACCACTGTAGTCCCGTTCGGCGGGTGCACCTGCGACGACACCCCTGACCGGATTGTTATGTTCGCTTGGCCAGCACTTGCCGGTGCCGCTATTGATCAAGTTGCCTAGGACAATTGGGTCTAGACCCCACATTATGCCCAGGTTCATAGCTTCAGCCGTAGCAATGTTATTGATCGCCAACAGATAGTTGTTTGCGAGCTTCCCCGACAGACCAGCTCCCTGAGGACCACAATGTACTACTCTCTTGCCCATCATCGTGAGAATCGGATTTACTCGATCCAACAACTCATCCGGGGCACCAAGCATAAATGTTAAGGTTCCTGCTGTGGCACCAACAACACCTCCAGACATAGGAGCGTCAACAAAGCTACCTTGCTGGGTGGTATGGACTGCTCTGGCAACTTGTCTCGACGATGTGGGATCAATAGTGGAGCAATCGATAAAAAGGCGATTGGCATTGGAGACTACAGATGTAGAGAGCGGGGGATCGAGGATTTGAGCAAACACAGTCTTTACGTGTGAAGGCTCCGGTAAAACGGTAATCGTAGTGTCCTGAGCAGTTCTACTATTAGCAATTGATTTTGCAATATATCCAGGTTGTATATATTTGAGCAAAAATTGAAATCAGAGGATTGGCTTTGTTGTAATATTATAAAATCATTAGAAGATCACCCAAGACGGGTGACCCCAACTTAGATCATTCGTTGGAACAAACTCATCACATAAAAAGAAAAACAGACGAGGGGTATGACATGCGATAATGCCAGTGTAGAATGATAACTTACAGAATTCTCAACAGCTTCTCGTACAGAGCTCGCAGCCTCGACAGCAGCACCACTTCCCAGAGCTTTGCTATCCTTTGTAAACCTCTCCAGTGCTTCAGCATTGATATCATAAACTCGGATAGTTTCTGAGGAAGGCAATTTGGCTTGAAGATTTCTAGCCATATTATATCCTATTAATTTGTTAGCGATTGTTACCTCAGATTCTTGCGCACGCGAGAAAAAACGTACCCATTTGGCCGAGACCAATGAAACCCCATTGTGCTCGTCTTCCCACCGAAGCAGAGAAGCTTCTTTGCTGAATTGGCTGGAATACTGACCGCACCCAAGATGCAGTTGTTCTCACATTTACCCTCATCTTCGCCCAAATTCAATTCAATCTTCAACGCGATTTCGGGAATGAAAGCAAAAAATTGCGAGGGATGATCATTAGACGGCGGGAGATAAAAAGCCACCCATGCCCAACGGCCACCAGTCATTAATCAGTGACAAATGCGGGTAAGTGCGAGACTCCAGATAGTTTGGGTGAATTGGGAAGGAGGAAGAGGGGAATGCGGGGAACTTGTACCAAGATTCTCCGCGCTTGCTTCAAAATCATACTTAAGTACAACCTTACCCGGATAAGCCCGATGAAATCAGCAGATTGGGCTATTTGCATCTCTACATGCTTGCTTGCTTGTTAACTATAAATTAGTAAATGGAATGAATGATCTTGTGTTGATCAATTAAAGTATAGCAAAGGATAAGGAAGGTACTGGGAATTCTTGTTGATATCGTAAGTATGAAAATATTGTTGTAGTTGTAAAGGGAAAGAAGAAGTTAAGAAGAGAAAGTTTTTTGGAAGAAAAGTTTTTTTGGGAGGTATTTTGTCTAGTACAGTACAGTAATTCAAAAATTCAAACAAAATTACTGGTTGACAAGCGAAGCCAATCAATCCCCTGGTGTTAAAATAGTAAATCCACTCCATAATGTCCCCCACCATCGTCGTAGGTGAACTTCATCATCACTCATCACTCACACAATATTCAACCTCCAATTTTTGTTGGAATATAAATTGAGTAAAACATATGGATGGCGTCCTCGTCAAATTCCCGGAAATTGAGTATGATTCCGAAGAGTGCCATCACCCAAGACTGGGGTTAAACCCAATCGATGCAATTGGCCTCTCTGTGTAACTGTGTAACAGTGTAACATATGATAACTTGCCAACACAGTCGTCAATGTGCACACAATGTTTGTTTCCTTCAGCCAGCACCAGCCTGATTAGTTTCCATCAATTTTTTCACTCTCATTCACCTGTGAATTCATTGCAACGTTACTGTGTTGGAGCCTACGACGCGCTACTCTATCCACTATCCAAGACATGGATGCCACTGGAACAATCTTCGGCATTATATCCCTAGGTATCACTCTTTGTGACGGCATCATTCAGTATTGCCAAGCATGGAAACACCAAGAAGAAGATGTCCAAACCCTGAGAGAATTAACAAGCGGATTGAGAGATGTGTTACATATCGTTGATAAATTGCTCAAAAGACAGTCGACCTTTGACCCAGCTATCATATCTGCTATTGGCAGATCAGTGAAAGATTGCGAAGACCAAATCAACAGGGCTGTGAAACTTTGCGATAAGTATACGCCTGGAAGATCGGGGACGAAGAAAGAACAGGCAAAGAATGTGCTACAGAAACTCAAGTTTCCTTTCCAAAGAGATGTTCTAGGGGAATTAAAGGATATAGTGGTTGCATTCCGGGGCAACGTCGATATTGCTTTGGGCTTGTTGAACATGTATACGTTCACCGATTTTCCATTTTGCATGCAGTCACTAACTGCTTTTCAGTGATCTTACTGCTGCGGGAATAGAATCCATTCAGAATCTCCGGAATGACAGCAAACAGGAGCATCAAGACATAAACAACAAACTACAGAGTGCTGCGATGCAAATCACCAACTCAATCATAAGTAACCAGGAGCAAAAATTGTCAACACACGCAAACCATTTGACAGCAATGACAACATCCATAACTAAGTCTGTCAATACCTCTAGTGCCTCTCTAGAGAATAAGATACACGAATCTTCATTGGGTCTTACGTCTCAATTTCAAGCTGCTTCAGCTGAGTTAGTACTGCTTAAGAAGGAGCAACAGACACACATGAAACAGAGTGCCTCGGACGTTACAGATATACTACATTCTCTACAGCAAATCCAGCAGCTCATGTCAGCTGACACTCAATATACCTCATCTTCGAGCCTCTCAGTTTCCAGGCCGCGAGGCAAACAGAAGTCCAGTCAAAAAAAGTCAATTGGATCGTTAAATTGTACTTGCACTAGCAATCCAATCAAGGACCGCTCAGATCCATCGTCTGGTTGGTGTTTGAGCTTTTATAGCACGAAATTTTCCTGCTATATGGAAAATGCGGCTTCGATCGTCCATGATCGCCACTGTCCAATGTGGTACACATCAAGGAAACACACAAAATACCAATTCCGGTGGAACATGTTACGATATCTCGTGTCTGGCTCGTTAGAGCTTGATCGATCACCATATAATGTTTTATCGGGGTTGAAAATGTCACCTTCATTGAAGATTAGACCAGTAGTCCCTTATAACTCGCCTTCGTTTAGAGTCCTGGAAATGTACAATTATCGTGAGACATTGATGGGCGCAAAGGGTTGTCTTCAGGATAGAATGATGAACATGGAGAGCTTTCTTCATGATCTAAGAATAGTTTTTCGAAGTGGCCAAGGATCTCCATGGGATGTGCAGCCTAACGGTGTCGGCCTTTTACATGTTAGTCAATCAATCTTCTTACTACTGTCGTGTCCCTACTTTATTCAGAAAAAATCAACTACGCAATGTTATCAAAGCTATGATTGTATAGTTTTAACTCACGATATAAGGCTGCAATGAAACATTTCTCCGATTCAGCACTAAGGGAACTTTTTAGAGAGTTTCTAGAAATGGGTGTCAATATAGACGAAGGCCTTAAGAGTTCTTCCAGAGTGGATAATAAACCGTATTGTCCTAAATATCCATGAAATCAAAGGTAATAAACTAACATCTACAGATATATGGGATATTACCCGCTTACACATTGCTATGAAATAGCACTAGCGCGCCCATCAATGAATGAGCAGGAGCCAATATTAAATTTACTACTTTGGTGTGCTCAACAAGGTCTCGAATCTACAGCGATCGAGTTACAGTCTTCATTCATTCAACGACATGACTGGTCACCTTTGGCTCACCGAACCATTGACGAAATTGTACGAACACATGAAAGCGTTGCAGATGGTACGTGATTGGGACACGGCACGATTATACAAGTAACTCACAATGAGTAGTTTTAGACTACGGTGTTTTGTCCATGGCAGTATTACGCCGAGACGTATCTCAAGTTAACACTATTCTTCAAAAACAACCCGAGTTACTTAGAACGGAGCGAAAACCATTATTGTTAGCCATCGGTTGGCCAGATGGCCTGGAGCTACTTCTGACGGCTGCCGACGATTCCATTTTGCATGAGAGTGCCAGTGCCCTGCCATATCCTTCGTATCTTGACTATGCGATCGCCACGGAGTGCGTTGAATCTATGAAACTTCTGGAATTAAGAGACCTCGAGTTTAGTGGTGTGTGGCTATCTTCAATCCCATCCTCGCCTCACGTTCAAAGTTTCTTAGGCCAGTCAATTATGAAGCGATGCTACCAGTTACATAGTTTTGCTCTTACAAGCCTACCAGAGGATCTTATTCAGTCGCTTCACTTAGACAATTTTGAAGTGACTATCTCTAAAGCAAGTCATATTTTCGGATACTTGAAGAGGAACAATATCACCATTCCCCGAAAATTTCATTTTCTTGACTATGAAGCCTCAAAAGACCGAAATTTTTCAGATATTCGTGTCCGCGGCAGCGTATTCCACCAAAGAAGGTTAGATTCTACTGGGGCAAGGACTTTATACAGCTGGGGATTCAAAAACGTCGATATCGAATGTGAAGGGCTTACACCCCTTATGTGCCACGAGTCCCCTTACCCTTGTGGAAATGAAACCCGATCACGTCGATTTTTCGAGTTTGTCGAGTTCCTCGTTGGAAAAGGGGCTTGCTTGGATAAAGAAATTCCATTTCGATACATCAGTTGCAATGAGTTCGTGGAATGTGAGCCTACCCATAAATACCGAGCAATCCATCGAATAGCTTCACAATGTTGGCATGGTTTATTGCCGTATATTTCTTTTGAATGGCGTAGACACCCCTTCTTGGAATTGTCTTTAAATATTGGATCCTTCGAATTTTGGAGGAGCATACTTACAAATTTAGACTCCGATTCCTGTCGTTGTCCCTGCTCCACTGACGGTTGTCGGCCAATTTCGTTGGCGCTGAAATCGTCCGTCTGCTATTATGGCGAAAGAGTCAAGAAGCAAACATTCTCCGACCTTCAACATTGGGCGCAGGTCTTGGAAAGGTTGGAAATATTATCAATCCTTCTGAAAGGCTTGACAGGGCAATACCTGGAAAGGGATGTTATCCGATGGCTTACATTTGAATCTCTACAACTCACACATACCTGTTGTAAACACAACGATCGTCCATGATCGCCACTG
>JWJA01004542.1:0-22092 GCA_000812885.1 Lanzia echinophila
TGCCAACGCGTATAATTCAGTCAGAATGATGGGGATAGAGAGAGGTAAGAATGAAATGAAGGAAGAAAGAAAGAAAGAAAGAAAGGAAAAGAACTAGAAAAAGCCCATCACGGTGACTGAGTAGTTGAGTTTGAGGCAGTAATGAAAATCGATTGGAGGTAGGTGCAATGCAATTCAATGCAATGCAATGCAATTCAATTCAGACAGCAGGTGATGGGTGGGCCGGCTTTTGGGGTGTGGAATAATGATATTTAGGACCGGAAATGCATTGGTTGAGGTACTTGGAGATGTTTTATTTATTGCATTGTATGGTATTGTATTGCATTGCATTGCATTTGATATGGTTTGATATGATATCATGGCGGTGTGATGTGGTGTGGTGGTATGGGATTCCGTGCTCAAAAGGAAGGGCATTTGGTTTGTGTTATTTGAGGGACTTGGACTTGTTTGAATGAGATGAGTGATATTGTGAGATGTATTCTTTAATGAATTGTTGGCGAACGATGGTGCAATATTATTGACTATGAGGATATATATAAAACATAAAATCCCGATCTATTCATTCCCATCTAATCGCGCAAAAGCAAAACCCCCAAAAACCCTAATAATCACTATCCAAAACCACCACTTCCGCTTCCGCCTCTCCAATACTTTCCACACTAAGCACATCCCCATTCTTGACCCCTTCCACAAAAGCCCCATCTCCTTCCCCCAACACCGCCCCTTCCCTCCCATCCAACCTCACTTTCGCATTTCCCCCCTTCGTCATCGGTATATGTATATAAACCTTCCTATTCTCCTCCTTTGTGGTACCCGCACCCCCGCCCATAGTCCATTTGAACCGCTTATCAACACCGATTATTCCCGCGGCCATGACGAAATCCGCATGGATGGGTATCGTATCAGGGAGCGTGGGCTCGGCTGCTTTCTCTTCTTCGGGTGTGGCGTCTCGTCCCGCTTTGAGGGGTGAGAGAATTGGTAAGAATCCACTGCGTTTGGAGGCTTCGGGAAAGGTGCGGGTGTGGTAGCGGGGGGTTAGGGATCGTGCCCATGGAAGGGCCCAGATTTGGAGGAAATGCACTTCTTCTTCTGATTCGTTTTGTTCTGAATGTGCGATTCCTGTGGCATAATTGTTAGACGTGTCTTGGATACAAAAGTAGAGGAAAGAAACAAAATGAAAAAGGGAAAAAACATACCACTACCCCCAGTAGTAAACTGCACATCCCCCCTCTTCATCCTAAAAAACTTATCCGAATCCCCGCCCTCCTTTCCCTTCTGCAACATACTATCTCTATGCGTCAACTCGCCACTCAAAATATAGCTGAAAATCTCTGCATCGCGATGAGGATGTGTAGGGAATCCTGTGCCAGCCGCAACCCGATCTTCGTTTAGGACGCGCAGACTGCCGAAGCGCTCGAATGATGGGTCATAGTAGTTTGCGAAGCTAAATGTGTGGTAGCTGTTGAGCCAGCCGTGATCAGCGTGTCCGCGTGCGGATGAGCGACGAGGAGTGATTTTCGCGTGGGATAGGGATTTAGACATGCTTTTGAGGGTGTTGGGGATGCTTTTGCTGGCGCTGGGCATGGAAGGGTTGTGCGGGATTGGATTGTTGATGTTCGTGTTTGTAGCTGTGGTTTTGGTTATATTGTTTGTGAAGATTTGGAATATTTCAGATATTGTGGTATAGTTATAACTATAGTTGTATAGAAAGGCTGAAAATAAAGCAATGGAAATGGAGGAAATCAGAATGAAGAGCTTCATATATAGACTTTTGACAAAGCCGATGGAATATGAAAGATGTGAAGAGATTGGTTATGAGATGATGAGAAGATGATTACGGATTGATTTGAGAGAAATTGAGATTCTTGGACATCCTTTTTCTAATAACTTACCGGGTTTTATCTGTAGAAAGTGGAAGAGGGGTTACGATTTACCTGACTAAATTTTGTTTGTGGAGTAGAAAGTGTGGATTGGAACTTTGGAAGTTTTCTGATTTTTGATGCTGACAGAGGATTCCATCAGCAGTTATTCAGCATTACCGGTATGTAAGTGCGGGAGTGCTAGTCGTTTTGGGCTTAGCTGTGATTGCTGATTGGAACGCTTGTGATTGGATCAGACGATGGATAATGTGGGGAAACACAGCCAAGGCGGTAAGTACTTTAGGAAGAAAGGAAATGGCAAAATATTTACTTCACAAGAACCACACGTCAACTTTTTCAAAATGTATAATGATCAAGCATAGAATAATCATCAGTTAAGAGCTTATAAAGATTGACGTGGAAACCGAGGATGAGGGGGAAAATGAAGATGACGACGAGGAGAATAGTGAAGAATCCCATCGTCCTGTCAACTGCAATTAAATACACCTTGTCACATTCAGATCCTAACATTAGCCGCAGCAGCTTCTCTCCGCATTGGCGGGCCAGGTATCCCAATAGGTATTTTCAACCTGGAAGGAGAATTTGGATTTCAATCATAAGGTCTACGCATATGGTTTGACTAGGGATTAGGCGACGAAAACATTCATTTATACAAAAGATTTTCGAAATCCTGATCTGCCATGGTTATTGATCTTGAACCAGCATGTGCGCATAACTGGTTCTATATTTGTCTCGCACGCATGAGACTCCTGCTTGGAGGTGATTCCACATTCGAGCAATATAACAACCTGGACACCCCGCATGATTATCATCAAGGCATACATAATATTCTTGGAAAACGCCAAATGCGTTCACAAATCCTACGAAACAAAACAAGAATACAAAATTCCCCACCAGTACAAGGTTTGATGCTGTGCATTTATATTGGACATCGCGTGAATGAATTGCGGCTGCAAATAGAACTCATGTGAATTCGGATTTGATGATGATATATTCTTCCCCGTTAAATCCATGAGGACGCTCCGTTGATGGGGATCTCGTTGTGGCGTTTCAAACGATATTTGTGATGGATGGGTTCCATCTGACATTGATGGCACTTCGTTTTTGGACTCCGAATTCGGAATTGCAGAGATACTGGTAATTGGATCACCATCTATTGGTTTTGATTTTGTGGAAGGAATACCGGTTTAGATGGACTAGATTGCGCAGGTAGATTTTGAACAAGATCTCCATCTTTGGGCATGTGCAGGTTGGCTACTACTTCCGTAATGGCTACTTGCAGTGCCTAGATATTCGTATAAGTAGCTTGTTTGCTTCAGATATGAGGGATAGAGGTATTCATTAAGGTAGAGACCTGCGAGCGTGATGAGTTTCCAACTGTTCGCACTTTGAATGGAACTTTTTGGGATTTAAGTTGATTGATTTATAGGTGATGGTTAATGTTGGTTGGTGGTTGGTCATGATAAGGAGTTATTTGGGGCAACAGGATTATGAAGCCTTCTACGCCCATTACAAGAGCATTGCGTGAAATGGAGCAAAAGTTAAAAGTGGTTCCAGGTGTCGAAATCGTAGAGTCGAAACTTTATTAGTGTGATATTGCGATAGATATTTTGGTAAGTTGCACATAACCTCAACTTTACGATGCTCTCCACTATATTTACCACCCTTCGACTAACACGGTTCTGAGACCAAGTTATACTCTCCAGATGGCGGAGATGCTCTCTTCATCCATGGTCGGATTAGCGTGCCTCGCTCCTGTACTTGGTACACTTGTAAGATCTTCCTCATCCTTGTTCACACTCTCACCCCCAGTCTTAATTACTAACACTCCCGACTGAAAGTACCCTTTGGAGCGGTATTCTCGCAGACAAAGTTTTCCTCACAATCGCTCATCGAAACAAAGGTTGAAGCGAACCCGAACATCGTCTTTGGCTCTTTATCTTATCAGCCAGCTTTTGTAGTGTAGGACTTATTCTCTGGAGAGTCGGTGCCGCACATGGTATCCACTGGTTTGGATTGATTGCCGCGATGTTCATCCTATCAGCCAGTATCAGCGTTGCTATTCCTATATCCTGCAATTACACCATCGATAATTATCAGCAACTTAACGGTCAAGCTATGGGTATGTTTTTCCTGTTTCCATTTTATTTTGCAAACGAACCGAACATCTTCTTACTGTCATCATCATCAAAAACACCACGGATCTCGCCATTAGCTATGGGTATGTTAGCTCCTTCAGTCTTTCTTCACATCCTCCACGAGTCTTTCTCCTATTTACCAAATCTCCGGACTGAAACCCGAAAACAGAATCGCATTTTGGGTAACCAACACGGCTACCAAAACTATTTCATAGCAGCAGCGTTCATATCACTTGCCCAAGTCCTCGTCTTTTTGATCTTCGGCAAGTGGGGAAAGAAAACGCCTACTTCTTCTAAAAAGCGATATTGAAAAATGGTGAATGAAAGCGCTCTACATGGAATTAGTTATTAAACTGGCTTTATATAAATCTATTTTTACGGGGAATTTTGATTTATCAAATCAACAATAAGATTGGGAAGGTGGATAAGGAGACAGGAACTTGATATGCCGTACAAATCGTAACGAAAAGATGATAAGTAATTATATCAGCCGATACCTAGCTGTGCGGCAGCATGGCTGATACATTTCTTTCTAGCTATGTGAATCAAGCCAGCCAGGACAACCAAATCGGGATCTCTCTTGGTACCGAAAGTCCCTTTGTACCGAATTAAGATGCCGATTTTTTTGATTCTGGTATGAACGGAGTTAACTGAAAGTCTGTATATTGGGGACAATGCCTCTTAAAGTAATTATTGTTAGAGCAGAAATCTGTAGGCTCTCCACGGCTGCAGCCCTCCACCAGGCCGGTCATTCAGTGAAGGTAGAACTATTCCAGTTATGAGCTTGAAACTTTTGGATATTTTCAGAATACTCGCATGCCTTTGAGAAGTGGACTCCCACGCGTAGTTATAACTCCAAATGGGGTGCGAGTGTTATCTGCCCTAGGTATTGTGTTTCATCATTTACTCCTTTTGGATTTCCTGCCCCAGCTTGAATTACTTCGACCTTCTCATAAAACATACCAAAAAATGGTGATATTGATTTCAAGATGTTCCAGTGGTATAGATGTTTAGCTGGGAGTGAAGGTGTCGACAGCCTATGCAGATTCTGTCGCCGTTGAAGAAGGGATAGCCATTTTGAACTTAATTCACCAGGTTTCGGTGGGTGATTTAGAGAATAATGATTGTAATTGGGCAAAGAGGAATTATGAGCAGACGAAAGTGAAGGCGGTACATAATGTAATTGGTTGCTTGCTTTGGAAGTGGAAGTGGCAGAAATCTTTGTTTTCATTGCCCCGGGTCGCGTCGCGTTCTCCCAAATATTCCACCACAATATTTACATGGAAATTACCTATCAAACAAGGGATTTTACTCTTCTTTTTACCGAAGTTTTCTGCCTTTGTTTGCACAACTTGTACTTTTTAAACGCTGTATCAGGCGTTGGGAGCATTTTCTTCGTCTTCATTTCCCTTCCAACTTATTGCATGCTAAAAGCTTGCTGTCATGAAAGACGACGCGCCAAACATGGGCGAGAAGGGACCTGAAGTCTGGGAGGTTTCTTCTGAACCAGAGATGGAGCAAGAAAAACCTACGCAAAGTCCACCACGGAATGAGTTTAATGAAATTAATAGCAATGTTGAAAGGAACAGACAGGCTCATGAAGATCAGTATAAAAACGGTGAAGATAAAATTGATGCTGCGAGCACAGAAGGACAGAACGAAGAAGATGAAGAAGACGATCAAGACCTGGATATCGAAGAATGGAGAGAAAACATTCGAGACTGCATGCTTAATGAGATCCAAACTCTAGCTAGCAGCTTCTCACACCAAGGTCTTCTCCCAAATGCTCCTAACCCGGGGCTGTTCATAGATGGTCATGGTACCATTAGCTTCCCGCTATCTAAGTATGATTTCGAGCTCATCATTACGGCAAGCAAAGAAAAGTATATTCAAGATTCTGTCAACAATTCACCCTCCGTTAAAGGCGCTTGGATTATTCCTGGCGATCAAGTCAAGATCACCAATCCCGCTTGGGATACATTGGTCAGCGAAATCGCAGAGAGTTTAAAGGTCGAAATGGGTTTAGAGAATAAAGACTTCACGGTAACATTATCTTCTCTTATGTTGTATGAGGCTGGAAGCCAGACGAAATACTGGTGAGTTGTTTTTACTGCAACATGTTGTTTGAAACATTCGAGTTGGAGAATAACTATGATTTTAGTGCAACGCCATCGCCCAGCGCCTTTGGTACGCTGGATATCATGCTGCCATCACGAGGTACAGGTGAAGTAATATCCGTCAATCATGACGACAAAGTGATAAGATTTTCTGTGGGAGGCACAGTTTGGGATTGTTCTTTTCTCGCTTGGGTAAGTTGGTTCTTGCGAGGGTTAGTTACATCTTTACTGATATTCGAAAAGTTTACGGATGCCCGCTTGAGCAACACTCCCCTGGTCACTGGTCATCGTTTGGTTCTTAGATATTCCCTTCAATCTACAGCTGCCGGAATTACTAGTGAGTCCCCATCATTTAGTATTCTCTATTCTGAGATGCCCCATGTAATAGGCCGCCGCAAGTTAATGCAGTAGCGGTAATGTCATTTTTGCTGATAATATTACGAGTGCCAGAACTTTCCAGAGCTTTGTGGCTTTGTGCGAGTTCTGTGGTCAACATTGAAGACCAGCAAACGTTGAAACGAACATGCTAACACCAATGCTAGGCTCTCCAGCTCCTCTACCCTCGTCGAAGGTTCTCGAGACCTTGCTTGAAAACTTCTATGACCATTCGCATCTATTCGAGGAAAATTGTGCATGGATACTGGATAACGACTATGGAGACCAGCTATCATACCAAAACCTTCGAGAACACGATCGCCTTGTGGTTAGCCATCTTAAGGCAACGTGTGAGTATATAGGACTTCATCTCTATTTAGCACACATGGACATGGAAGCTAGCGGCCCGACAGCACGCATTGAGCATGATTATGACGATGATTTTTATACTTACAAGCGCCTCAACCGTCGTCGCACAGGCTTGCATGAATTCAGCGACGACTCCGATGATACTGATGATTTAGATAAGCTGCAAGAAAGCTGCGTGTTCGACAAGAGACGCATAGTACTAGAGCGAGTAACTGAACTCGATGGTTCTTTCGTTTGCGGGCCAATGGACTTTGGTACCGAAGGCCTGATACAAGAAGACTTTGGCCAATACGAAAATCCATATAAGCGAGAGTTCGATATATTCAGGGACAGGCTAACATGCCATTTCCGTCGAAGCGTATGTATGAACTCTCATGGTTGCCTATCATCTTACTGATGCCAATACAGGTAGTAATTATCTTACCTGATTGGGACTGGGCGAATTTCGTAATGAGATCTCCGGAGAACCGCAATGCATACATCGCCAATTTTCTCAAAAAGCTTCCCAAAATGCCCTCAGATATTTCACACGGTTTGGAACAACGTCTAGCAGATATATGCGGGTGCATAGGAGAAACGATACTATGGGGCTCATTTCCGTCGACTGTCTCCAAATCTGCATTTTCTAGCATCCTTACGGCACTGGTTGACTTGGACCAAGAAGTGCTGTTTAAACACTTTCTGCCGGCTTATTTTTCAACACCGGAGGATATTTCGAAGCTTAAAGCTATGACCAACAGGCATAGCCAGCAGTGGCTGATAAACATGTAAGTATCAGTGATTGTGCCTGTCGGTCATGATATATCTATTGACACGACACAAGGATTGAATCACGGCTATCCGGACCAGAAGCCTCTCGATCATTCGTTTCTCGATGTCAGGCTATTGAAGTTGTTTCACGTTATCACAAGGACCAAGAGTGGTCTCGTACTCAGTATGAAATAGCAGCGTCTTCAATGAAGCTCGACTCTGTAGAAGATGCCGAACATCTCCTAGAGGTAGCAAAGACCTGGGACCAGCAGAAAATTGATGAGATGTATGTCGCATTCCGGGCTTGTGTGTATGCATTTGCTAATGTAAAATCCAGCTTGATTCCTGCGATTAGAAGAATCCAAACTAGAACAGCATCAATGTTCACTATGCTGAAGTATATATCTAAGATTTACCAAATGCCAAATATCATTGAGCATCCATTTGGTTTAATCTTTCGAGAGATATTCCTAGGCATATTGGATAAGTTAGACATTGACTCTATCAAGGCAAAAAACTACGTCCCCCCTCTAGAAGATACGGCTAAGGTGGTATGCGTGGCTTACAAACTCGGAATGTCTTCAGATCTGGAGCGTTTGTTTCTTAGATTCGAGACAGGAGCCCAACACGCAGATAAAACATTGATTATTGATCGATTCATGCCATTTCTCCAATATCTGACGCAGGAACTCGACCAAACATGTCAACACGCGCTCCGGGCACTAATTTTCCAGAACTTATACCTTGGCATTATCAAAACTTACATTCTCAAGAGCAACATTGCAGAATCTGTCTGGAAACGGTGCGCCCTTGGTGGGTCTTGCAAGTATTGCAAGGTGTTAGAGGAATTTATGGTACATCCTACACAGCAGGAATGCACCTTTTATATGGATACCAAGACTTCAGTAAATCACATTAAAGATCGCCTACGGCACAACGGAAGACTTGTCGAGGTATCTGATGTCAACACAGCCTCAATCCCAACTCGTAAAGTCCTTTTGGTCAAGAAGGTGTCCGACGATCGCACAAAACTTTGGGTAAATCAAATAGCATCAATCAAACAACGCATTCTTCGATTAGGTGATAAGCCATTGAAGATATTATTGGGAGAATACTATCAGAGCATCATTGAACAGCTCAGTCCGACAAACTGCCACCGCGTTGCGGACTTTACTGGAGCGAACGGACCTGGATCGTCAACACCAGATGGTACTCCTGTTACTATATCGAATGTTCAAAGTATTCCATCAGCATCATCATTATCATCAGTGCAGAAGAAGTTACAACCACCGAAATCACTCCCTGCTAGTATCTCAAGAGTGGCTAGTACCACGAAATCGTTACTTACTGCTACGTCGGCATCTCAACCTCCGCCATTATCAACACCAACGTTCTCACATGTGTCATCCGACACCGGAAACGCAGCTATCTTAATCGATTCCAGTCCCAAGAACCAATTAGCACCAGCGAGTTCATTCCAATCAGCAAATGTCAGATCTACTGGTGCTTTGGCCAAAAGCAACGATTCTAAGTCATCGATGCCAAAAACAGCTCGCTCCTGGATGATGGCGCGCTCTTCTGGTTCGTCGCAATCTTCTGCTTTTCCGCGGTCTTCTGCTCCCTCACTCCCATATCCCCAAGGAAAGCGATGCCTTGTAGGCCTTAAATTTGCCATTCCAGCAGGCCAATCGGACGATATTCTTCAAAAAGACGTGAGGAACACCATCAATCAATGTGGAGGCTTCTGGAAAATCACTGTAGATAACTGCACCGATTTTGTAGTATTTGGACCAAACGCACTCAAAGAACAGGTGGATATCTGCCTCAAATATCCGAAAGCCAAAGCAATCGATGAAAAAGGTCTTGCTGAGTTGGTACAGAGGATGCCGCCTCATGGTCTTGCAAAACCAACTGCGGAGGAGGAGGCATTGATCAAGCATGTCATTGCAACGATCCCGAGAATCACAGGTCCAAGCACGTCGGCTAGTACTATGGTTCCGTCCCAGCCATTGCAAGTCTTTCGTGCTCCACCAAACGGTGTTTCCATAATGGGAGACGTATCTGCAGTCCGGAAAAGAGCCTTAACATCTGAGGATGTGGATGCTAACAAGGAAAATGAGGCGCCAAACAAACGTGTCCCTGCACCTCATGAATGGCAACAACCCAAAGATGCATGATCTAACCCACTTCTTCCCCACTACAATATATTCGACACTGTATGATACCTCGCTGCACCGGTTCTCCGTATTATGCTTTTGATGATTCTTTTCTAATTCATGAAATCAATCGGGCATGTGGCCTATGAGTTTACTTGTATGGGCGAGGCTTTCTTGGATATCATGTAGCAATTTTGTGTAAGATTAAGAATGACGGGGTTTCCAAATCATCAGAGTATGGGGGTGTTGGTGGAGGGAGATGAGTATAATGGGGAAGAACTCTTGTACCTTTGTATAGTAGCATATCCGCGAGAAATACTTCTAAGAAATCATGCAACTTCAGTCCTGTCTGGCCTTCAAGTTTTGCGCTTAGTTTATATAATGATGCTGCCTTACCAAATCTATTCCCGCGCTGCTTCATTCCATCGTTTGTGGTCAATCACATCACTGTACTACCTCCAATGGTTGAGCAAGTGGGTAACTGGGAGAGTTTATGGAAGCATGGGCAATTATTTGTCTTGGTATGGGTTCTAGAAGTCATATTGGGATTTGTCTAGAGGTGAGACGAAGGTGTAGCTACTGGTCTACGAAGGAGCATGTAAAGTGTAGCTTGTATATCACGTACATAGAATTCAACTCGAAATATTCTTGCACCATTAGAAGTTCCTGGCGTTGCTTCGTCGTTGCTATACTTACTTTTCAACTGGAAAGGCTACAATATCAAACATCGCTGAAGTCGAGAGGGCTGCCTCATAGAGATGGAAGTTAGCTAGCTGCAATATGACAGGACACAGAAACTTGAAATGGAGAGGAGAAGGGGATTGCTACTCATTTGACGGTATTGGTATCTTGACAGTGTTAAAGTTTGCAGACCGGATTTGCGTACTTAAGCTAAAGCTTGCCCGCCTTCATTGGGCGTGGAGTACCATGGAACTTTCAACCTACCGTACCCATCTACAACAAAAAGCAAGTAATTAAATATGCCCTATCATAAATTAAACCTATAACACTAGATCCACATGGATCATACGGTACGGGTGAAAGATAATCATCAAGTGCATTCGAGGTGTCTGCCAACTCTACCAAAGCAACACAACCTGTTATGCACTTGAACTACACAATTCCCACAACCATTCTTGCAACCTTTTTTCGCTCGTCTTGCTCCCCGAAGAGCAAGAGTCATTATGGAAATGAATATGTCAATATCAAAAGATCGATTGCTTGCAAAATGCATAAAAAAACAACTTCGATCACATTTGGATAGTATCAAAAGCGCCGAGATTCTATCTCAGGGATCTTTGCCTAATGCACCAAATCCCGGATTGTTCCTGGAAGGCTACGGGACTATTGGGTTTCCTCTATGCTATTGTGATTTTTATAAGATCAAAGCAGCGAGTCAACGTCCCAATAACCGACAGGATGGGTTGAATAACATGGCAAAAGATTGCTGGAGCATACCAGCAGCCAGATTGAAGACCAATAATCCAGCTTGGTCATCGACGATCAACTTAGCACTTTCGAAAAGCCTGGAAGAGTTTGGTGTGCCCAATGATTCGATCACCATAACATTGATGGAGCTTATATTGCATGGACCTGGAAGCACGATGGAGTATTCTGCGCCCGAGTAAGTTTATCTTGCTTGTCACAGTAGCACATGCCTGACATCTATCTACATAGCCCAAACAGCTCCTTGCATACGTTCGCAATACTAGATATAGTTCTACCATCCGCGGACAAAGGTGGAGACATTGTATTCATGCATGGTGACCAGATGAAAAAGTTGCCGATGGCAGAGCACTCGGAGTGGGATTGTGCGTATATTGCCTGGGTAAGATGAGCTACGGAATCCCCACACAACCTCACAGTAACTGACGAATCACATAGTTCACAGACGTCTCAGTAAAGTTTAGGAAGCCAGCTTCAACACAGGGCCTCGTTCTCCGATATGCAATACAGCAATGGACACCAGGGAAACTCTGTAAGTACCCTTTCTACCTCACAATTATGTGTGCAGAAGTATTGTTCTGCTATTCCGGTTCTCGATGTGAAGTTGATTAGCTCGATATCGAAAGGGTATACTAACTTGGAGCGTTACAGATTCGGCAGGTGCCTTGGTATCTTCACTCTCAGGTCTTGAAACGACACTTCGAAGTTGGAACGAAAATCGGGACACTCCGCGTCAGCAGTACCTTGCGTATGCATTGCGCGATTGTTATAGTTCCGACTTGAAACAGGAATCTCTCACCGCCGATGATGCATTCACTGTAGCCCAGTTACAAAAAGTATGCACAAGAACTGGGTTATATGTTTGTTTGGGTAATATGAAATTTGTGACCTATGGTACATGTAGGACTTGTCGTCATCCCCCAAAGTGTTACGATGCATGCTGCAACTACCGCGACGAATATCACGACCTACCTTATAAGGACAGCGATGAGGAGGACTACTACTCAGATGGAGACGGTGGTGAGCACAGTATGCTAAAAGTGGGTGGAGCGTACGCCAAAGTAGCTGAGGTATACGAGCTGAGTGGTGGAGCAATTTGTGACTGTCCAGATTTTGCAAAAGGACATCTATTGCAAGAAGAATTGCTTGATGACCAAGGAGCACCGGCCAAAGTAAAGTGTAAAGATGGAGAATGCCATCAGTATCACTACCGAAGTGTAAAAATCCCCATGGACATATGCTTATATTCTTTGCTGAGCAGCTTCTAGGTCGCACTCGTCATGCCTCGAAACTTTCGAATGAGCTTCATGCTAAGCTCGAAAAAACGGGACGTAACCATCAATACATTTATGAGTGGGTTATCCAAGAGAGATGTGGGCTCGTTGAACGACTTGAAGATTTTATGTGAATCGTTAGCCGAGGAAGCGGTATATTGGTCTTCCTTTTTATCGCAGCACTCAGAAGATACTATCTTACGAGTACTCCAAGCAATTGTTGATCTCAATCGCAAAGACCTATTCCAAGTGGCTCTACCGTTATACTTGTTGACTTCAAAGACCTTGGCGATGACAAACAAGTTTGTTCAAGAACATGGTTTGGGATGGTTTCTGCCAATGTAAGTATTGGGTTCCGGTTATCTCGCTATTCCCACTAACATAGTATTAGGGTTGAAGTCTATGCCTCGAAGTTTGGATCCTTCACAGACCGGTACCGTTTGATCTCAGATATCCACCTACATTACAATGTTCCTGGATGGTATAACAGGCATCACCGGATAGCATTGTCATTGACAACTATCGAGAGTCCAACGGATGTCGAAACCCTGTTGGACTCAATCAAGGAATGGGACCGAGGAAACATAGTAAAATAGTGAGTATCATGCCCATGGAGGACTTTTCATAAACATTAATTAATGTGTTCAGTTTGCTTCCCACTTTCCAAGAAAACTCCCAGAATCTACCTTCTGAGGACGCATGCTACGAACTCATGGAAATGATTGCCAAACAAGGATTGCGTAGCAAATTTCCAAAGAGGAAGGTGCCTATCGATTGGTTTTTTCTATGTCTATTTGGGAGAGCTGCTGGCACTTTGGCAACTTACCCAATCAACCGGAGTCCAAGGTCACTTGACGGGTCCATCGACAACTATAAGGGGCTATCTCGCATAATTTGTTATGCGTACAGGATCGGCATGCCTACCAGTATTCGGCAACTCTTTGACAGATTTATAGAAAAGGCACTGAAATCCGGCATGACAATATTCGACCATCAGTTTTTGCCGTTCCTTTTTTCGTTAATTCACATTCTGAAGAAAAGAATTGCAGACGGTTTAGAAGCGGACGTATTTCAATACTTCTTTCAGCGCGTTCTCAGCTGTTTCGTTGGAAAGCTAAAGGCCGAGAAACCCCAGAGACAACTAAACTGGGCTAGAGGGCGTCGAGGGTGCGGATGTGGGATATGTGAATATTTGGATGGGTTTCTAGTGGATCCACTCAAGACGCAAGAATTATTCCATGTCGACGAACAGAGTCGGTCACATTTTCGAGATCGTCTTAGGGAAGATCTTGCATCCCAGGAAATAGCAGTCTCAGATGTCAATTCTGAAGGTCAGTCCTGGTCGGGCCTTGTGCTATCACTTCCCTGGATTAGTGGACTGCGAGTAAAGAAAGTGGACGTCTACGAAGATCGTCTCGCTGCGTGGCGCTTGGCCAGGGCAAGCTTAAGGAATCAGTTGGGGTTGTTAGACGAGTACGCTCTTCGGAAGTTGCTGGCGGAGCATTATGATACTATAATGCAGCTGGAACCCCTTTCTACATCCTCTACTAAGGCATCTGGCACGTCGGAGTCATCAAACAGCGCAGCTAAGCCAAATGCTCCTCCAACTCCCAAAAGTGAAAGCACCACAACCTTAGAACTATTTAACGAACTTCCTGGTCATGTCACTATTCAGCAGCATATGCCTCATCTTGCTCGTCTTTCAGGTATCAAGTTTGCTTTCGCCAGTAACAAGGTACGCAAGCGAGTCCAGAAGCTTATAGCCAAAAATGCAGGCGATGTACATGCGACGCCAGCGGATATCATGATATTCAAGGAAGGTCAGAGGCTTAACTTTGCCAAACTCACGGACATAATCGATAAGCATCATGGGGTTCGGTATATCTACGAATCTGACGTACCTCACTTGATTGAGCAAATACCGGCATACGGACGTGCAGAGACCAACGCAAGAGAAGCTTGGCGCCTCAAGTGTGTCCTTGAAGCTCTTCCTAGAGTCAAAGATTTCAAATCTCCGAGTATTAATAGATCTGCTGCGCCGGTGGATTTTCCTCCATCAATTGGGAATTATATTCCTTCTGCTGGAAATGGCCGCAAGAGGAAACAGAGCATGGCCGGCATTGGCAATAGCATCGAAAAACGAAGAAAACGTGTAGCCTTGATGGAAACCTACGGACGAACATAATCAAATGGCAACTAAGGTCGAGACATGATGCATCATAATCGAGAAGACGTTTGGGGCTCTTGCTATGCTATGGCGAAATGTAGCACCGAATGTGTGTCGGTGTTGCGTGCGAGCTTAACAATGGATATTGATGATTGCCGGTGTTAATGAGACATAGGAGCGCTATGCCAGCGAAGGTGTTCGTATAGATAGATGTATGGCCTGTTTATACTCAGCGGTCATTACGTGTGTATTTTGCATATTTCTTAGTTCTACCGTCGCGAATACTCAAAATCATAAATGAAGAAACTTTTCGCGTGTAAAAAGTCCTAAAGTGCAGGCGATAGATATATGTAGGTGCATTCCAAAGAATTGGCTCATCTTCAAAAACACGGCATTTCGATTTCTTTTGGGATTTAGATTGAATTTGGTTTTGGGAATTTTGGGGGGTTGTGATCTAAGCCGGGCTGTAGCTCACCCGGTGAGGCTGGCTGGGTTGGCTGAGATGGACTCTGCTCTAGTGGTTGTCCAATCTGCTCTTTCTGAAACTTTGGAACACAAACATTTAACATGGAGTATAATAAAAAATAGTAGGAGCGCTCTTTAAGCCGACCCTTATTCGGACCCTTAAAGTCGAATTTCTTTTTTGTTTTCCTTTGCTTCCGTCTCGAGTGCCCAAGTAAAACAGGCGGCTCTCCCAAGAACCAAAAAAATACGCCGATTTGTGGTATAAATGTACGCTCTTTTCACCTCAACATAGATCTTTCAAACATTGTAAAATTAAAAGCGAAATCAGAGGTTCGTAGGCTAGTTAATATGCAGTTCTCGTAACCCAAAAACTAATAAAATCGAATATCAATTAAAATATTTGAATATCTTTTATTGCAGATTTTGATGATTTTCCTTCTCGGGAGAGCGGGCGGGGTGCGTGGCTCGGCCGCCACCCTAGTTTCTAGCCACACGTTAACGCGTTAGCATATATCGCTTAGTTCGAAGCCTTTTGATATGCAATAAAACAAACGCGCGACATAGATCAGTTGGTCTCGTCTTCATGTCCTTGTCCTTCTACCCGCATGCATTTGCCATACCAGGGTTTGCTCTTTGCCTAATTCGCGCATAATTGACTTCATTTTTCTGATTTGCTGACAATTACGAAATCTTTCCTCTTGAATAAGCACGGCTGTTTTGTCCCCCATGGCTAACACTGGACCAGAGTTGTGGGAGGTCAGCGATGATTCTTCCGAGCCTGGTATTGAGCAGAAGGCAGTGCAACCAGCACAAGCTATACAGAAACCAGATGAATCTGGCCGCAACCCATTTGAGGCGCAGAGTACTGGCCAGAAAGTCGATGCTGGTACTGATGTTGTTGTTGATGATGATCATGAGGATGATGACGACTACGACGACTATGATGACGATGAGTCCGATGATGAACCCGATTCGCAAGGTTTTGATAGAAGAGAATGGAAACAGGACCTCCGCAAATGCCTCGATGATATCCACACGCCTGCAGGGCCAGATTCACCGTTAGTTCTCCAGGGATTACTTGAGCGGTTTCACGACACCGATGGACACTTATTTTACGGATATGTGCTTGATAATTGCTATAGGAAGAAGAAGAACGCGTACCCTCTTGAAACATTTGGCTCCCACGACGCGTGTGTGATTAGCCATCTCACATCTATTTCTGACCAGATGGGACTTTATGTTTGCCTCGCACACATTGAAATAAAAGTTCAAGGTCCGTCTGCATTGCCTCAAGGTTTCCCTTACCGCTGTCTTGTACAACCTTTCCTGTCTCGTAGACTACAGTACATTAAGCAAGACCTTATTAGTGAGGACCCCAATGTTTTCAATAAGTATTACAATAATCAAAAATTTAACTCCATCGAGGAGAAGACCATATCACTGATCGGGCTCAACGAAACAAATGGCACTACTATCTCTGGGGGCGGAAATATATTTTTGGACAACTTACTGATAGAATCTTTTACCGAGCTTGGTGCGGCAGATGAGCAGGAATACAATGCATATGACGAATACTTAACACGCCTGTATCACCATACGGTATGCTCAATCCCTACCTAATCCATGAACCTGACTAAGAAATAACACAGGTGGCTCTTATTATGCCTCGAAAACAACGCATGAGTTATCTGCTGGGTGGTTCCGAAAAGGCGCACATGGAAACAGTAATTGACACCTTTCTCAAGACAATTCCCAAAGAACCAACACAACTTTCGTCGAGTTGGTTGGATGACTTGTCAACTGTATGCTTTCGATTAAAGAGCGGATTGACACCTTGCGGCTCCGTACGGCGAGACTTTTCAAAATCTATTCTGCTCAAAATTCTTACCGCAGTTGTCGATTTGGATCAAAAGTCTTGTTTCAGTATGATTTTGCCGATCTATTTAGCTATGACAGAGGCGAAATCTATGATTACGGCAATGTTAGAGAGACATGGTCGTGACTGGCTTTTAAAAGGGTGGGTTTCAAGGAATACTTGCACTAATGCTCCTACATATTACTAACGCGGCATTAGATTCGAAACATACATTTCTAGCATAAGATCACTTGCTTCACGTTGCTATGCCATCGAAGGCATTTCCGATCTCGTTTCAGACGGGAATGTGTTCGAGTGGTCCCGCGCCCAGTATGAATTAGCAGTGTCTACCATCACCATTCAGTCCGAAAGTGACGTTGAACACGTCATCAAAGTGATGAAACTCTGGGATAAGAATCAACTACTAAGAATGTAGGTTATATCAAACAGACTTATACTCACAAGCATTTGTATTAACTTGCATTTATTAGTCTTCTTCCCTGTATCAAGAAAAGCATTAACAATACACGTCTTGTGTTCGACTTCTTGGAATGGATTGCCAACGCGTATAATTCAGTCGATTTGAGCCACCAACACTTCCGTGCTATTTTCCAAGAAACATTCCCGATCATCTTCAACAAGTTGAGCCTCGATTACTTTGATACAAAAGAACATTCCTCGGTATACAAAGGGCTAGCCACAGTTCTATGCTTTGCGTACATCCTCGGAATGCCTTTAGAGTTGCAGAAATTTTTCAATCACATTGACATAGAAGGAGCAGACAAAAACGCATTGGCTGACCGCATCTTACCCTTCCTTGATTCACTAGCGGATGTATTTCATCAGAAATGCCAACACGCATTGCAGACGCAGATGTTCCAAATGGTTTACCAGCAGGCTATTAGCCTTTACATTATCAAAAATAGAACAGAAGAACCCAAACCAACAAGCTGGAAGCGAAACAAATGTGGATGTGGTTGCGCTGATTGCCAGCAATTAGACGCTTTCTTAGAAGATGCCAACGCACAGCGACGTGCCTTCCATGTTGGAGTGAAGAAAGGGAAACATTTACACGCCCAAAGGCTCAAGATTACTGGAATGGCAGTTAGAATATCAGAACTTAAAAGTGATCCCAAAGGTATATTGGTCCAGAAAACGGCGAAGGAGTTTAGGAACCAGATGGAGTCATGGGTATACAACCGCGACTCGATGAAAGCACGCATTCATAACATGCACCAAGGCGCATTGAAGGTATTGCTTGGAGAACACTATCAGTCCGTTCTTTCTTTGCAACCTATTTCTGCAAGCCCTACGAAGGCGGTTCAGCCTTCAAGTTCCTCGAATGCTGTCATAGACTTGACAGAGACCCTCACTTCTGAGCCAGTGCCGACCAGCAATACTGGATCTTCGCAATCTCAGCTATTCTTACCACCATCCACGCCGATGAATTCACAATCCCAGCTTTCCATCCCACCGCCGATGCCTATGGGTTCTCAACAATCGCTGTACGGTGGCTCAAGTCAGGCTTCAGAAGTACTCCCCCACCTTACCGGTCTCATATTTGCTATCCTTCAAGGCCCCAACGGTGAACAGGATGATTCAATAAAATACCTTGGTCAAAGAGTCGTCCGATACGGAGGCTCCTGGGAGTTAGGAGTGGATGCTGCAACGGATGTTATAGTGTTGGGACCAAGAGCAACACGAGAGCAACTATACCATTGTCTCAAGTTCCAAAAGGCCAAGATCGTTGATCGCGGAGGTTTTAATCGGATATTCCAGAAGCTACGACAAACTCCGTCTTCACAGGGCCCTGCATCAACCACAGAAATAATTGAAAATCTTCCGAGAGCGACGTATGAAACCGTTTCTAGGCTACATGGCAGAAGAACTGCCACGTCCCAAGGCGTGCTTACCGCGAGAAGTACTAATGCCTTGCCAACTAATCAAACTGCAAATCGGAAGAGGGCTTTGCCATGGAAAGATAGCAATTCTAATAGCGTTGGTGGCAATGGAGGGGTACCAAACAAACGTCTCCCTTCACAGAGCCAGTGGCAAGACAGCCAAGATCCGTCGAAATCCCGTTACGAAAGATCACCACGTGTAATCGAAGGTCTTCCGACTCTCTCTACTCTTGGCTTACCACCACCTCCCGCCCAACACCCTCCCAACTGAATTTAATGCGTTTCTGGATAAAAAAGGCCCACGACTTCTACAAGAGGTTAGAGTGGGGTGTAGTAGTTAAGGCGAAGGGACAAGACCTGCGATTGACAGGAACTTTCTAGATTGGTGGAAAGACCCCGAGGAGAATAATTGTCCCGAATTTGATGTGATTAACGTACTGAAAAGGTTGTAAATAAATGTATAAATGAAGCGTTTTTCTACATTCTTTGCTTTCATTCTTTTAAACTTGTGTGAGCAAAGCCGATGTGCGCTACCAAAATGTCTCAATAACCGTAAAATGGTTGGCTCAACTTGGTGGGGTTGGCGCCTTACTGTAGAGCTTATTGACGCACGGCCCTACGCGACCTAACAAGCATCTGGTATGTATCACGTGTGTACGTGCCGAAGGCGCTAAATTGTGAGCCGCCCACAAAACCATTCCGAAACCACTAACGCGCTCAACGCGTCTCAACTTCTATTTTCTCAGCGATACTTGATAAACAGCGGTGTCACAATCATGGCTGAAGGACCGGAGGTTTGGGAGGTTAGTGATTCTTCTGAATCAGAAGCTGAGGAGCAAGATCGTGCTTCATCACCGGCACACGACGCGATCGACAAAGGGCCCGACCAAAAAACCGACCGGACGGACGCGGGTGAAGATCCCGGGAATCAAACGAACCAAACAGCTGAGAAACTAGAGACTACAATTGATGATGATGATGACGATGATGATGACGATGATGAAGACATTGATACATTTATTTACCCTCCAGAGGACCTCAAATCATTTCTTCGAAATCATCTAGACGGTCTTGAAGCCAGCGGCCAGATATCGCACCAGGGTGTTTTAGCCAACGCTCCCAGCCCGGGATTGTTGCTCGACAACCACGGTTCAATCAGACTTCCATTGTCCACCGATGATGTTGATAAGATCAAGGCAGCAAGTGCCAAGCAATCTTACGGGTCTTCCACATCGCCAAACCCGCAAAATAAGTGCTGGCGTGTCCCAGCAACCCATTTCGAAACCAAGAACCCGTATTGGAAAACTACATTAAAATCAGCAGTGACACAAGTCGAAGCAGAACTAGGCCTGGGGCCAATGAAGATAGTTATCACGCGTACTGACCTTATATTGTACGAGGCAGGAAGTACAATGGAATTTGTTCCACACCGGTAATGATTCCAAATGCGTTCCCAAGCAACTACATTTACTGACTGTGAACTTCATAGGTCTCAGTACACGGCACCTACGTTTGCTGTTCTTGATATTATCCTGCCATTTACACCACAGCCGCATGCAGAGATCATCTATTCTCATAGCGGGCAAGCCAGGAAAATATCTATGCCTAATGCCACAGAATGGGATTGTTCTTTTACTTCTTGGGTGAGAGACGTTGTCAGTTATTACCATGACTTACAATACTAAGTAAGCATCTTATAGTTCACCGATGTCCAAGTCACATCTACTCCAGTTTCGAGTCCGCGTATCGTGCTCAGGTATGCTCTACAGCAATCGGCATTGTCTTCTGCGAAGATCTGTAAGTCTCACGTTTACATCAATACTATTTCGGATTTGTGAGATATGATTTTTGCCACTTAACTGGTTGATCAAGCTTCCCATCTTGAGACAATTGAAACGTGGTATAATTGGGATGCAATTTTCCCCGAACCGAACATTACTTGTGCTAATATCATCTTCACATAGGTTCGGCGAATACTCTATTATCATCCACAAAGGATCTTGAATCAATGTTACGGAGCTGGAAGAAAAATCGCAGCGCTGTCGTGGAGTACATGGCCTATGCATTGTCAAAGAACTATGGCTGTGAATTGACATACAATAACCTTGAAGGACGTGACCGAATTGTGGTAAATCAGCTACAACATGCTTGTGAAAAGCTCGGGTTTTATGTGTGTCTCGCAAGAATGACTCTCGAGTTATATGGTCCAAGTGCAAATGGCTATGATTACTTTGACAACGAAGATTGTTATGATTCGGATGATGAGCATGAGATGGAAGAGGTTACTGAGCGTTCATTCCGGCTAGAGAAAGTACGTGAACTCAACGGCGATGAGATCTGCAGCCAACCGGATTTCGATGAATTTGAAAACTTATGTCAAGATGATGACTTTTTTGAGGATGATATCCCGGAAGATCGAGATTTTGACAGACACAATGAAATCGTAACATACTACCATCGCAGTAGCGTAAGGATATCTTCATGGAACGATATGAAACTCTTGCTTACAGCTCTTAGACTGTACTAATTATGCCCCGAGATTATCGATTCAAATTCGTGCTGAGCAATCGGAATACTACTGATTTCAATCTTGACATCATCAGGTTTCTCGACGGATGGAGTTTATCGGGAGTATCAACAGATAAGTCAATTGATGCCCAAAAAGATTTTGCATGCCTATGCGAATTGATTTTCGGTAAAGGCAAGATGAAGACTGTGCAATGGGGATTACAACCACGAGGAGTTCCAAAATCCACAGGATTGCGGATATTCCAAGCAATTGTAGATTTGGGTAACAAGGACCTATTTGAGAGGGCGCTGCCAAGATATCTTCCGGCGCCAGAAGCAGCCCCGATGATAACGCAAATGGTTGATAAATATGGGATAGATTGGCTTTTGACAGTGTAAGTTTTGATAAATATCATATCCAGCCTCTGCCAAGTTTTTGCCAAGTTTTCTATTAATACGACATCAGAATTGAGACTTATGTCTCCAAAACTGCATCGTTTACTACTCGATACCAAGTTATTCAGACATTTGCGCAAGACCGCGAACTTCCAGAATGGATTGCTAAACAGCATGAACTAGCAGTTTCAACTTCGACCATTGAAACCGAATTGGATGCTAGAATTCTTTTCGAAATAGCAAAGAAATGGAATCACAAACAAGTCGTCAAAATGTTAGTTCTGTTGCATAAAAT
>JWJA01004543.1:0-30487 GCA_000812885.1 Lanzia echinophila
GTGATTCTTATAAGAAGCTCTAGAATCGCCATGTATCTACAGAAACACATCACAGCATTCGCAATACTTTAACACCTCATTACTTGGTCTTTTACTCTTAGATCCTCAGCTTGATTCCTTGTATATTTCTGTATATACTCGCTCATAAAGAACATATACCATCTTCAAACACCTTTCATCATATACACCACACCATGTTCGACAGACGTGGCTCTGGAGGCTCTGGTGGCTCCGATAGGCGAGGGTCTGGTGGTTCTGATAGACGTGGCTCCGGTGGTCATACCACCCAAGGCGGCGAGCCAGGCGAAAGGCGACCTAGTTGGCAGGAACGAAACGAACAACAATGGAATCAGAGGTAAGTCCTCAGTTCGTCCGTCATCTAAGCTTTTCACTTACCCATAGTCTTCACGCAGTCAAAATCGGACTCAGGTGATCTACCGATCATCAGAGACAAAACGAGCCGAAAATTATGTTGCCACCGGTGACCCCGAGTTTATTACAACTCACCCAGATCCGGGCGATTTCAACAAAGGACGAGAGCATGCTGCGTATTTTGCTACAGACCGTAGATATGCAGAAGGTCTCGCTATGGCCGATCGTCGAGTCATCCAGCAGACCGTGCCTCAAAGCTGGCTCCGAGGACGAGATGCAGTAGTGTACAATGAAGAACCCGATGAGGCATGGCGACAAGTTAGATACCCCTTCATTCCCAACTCAAACAGACCAACCATGCTAATTCGTCAAAAAGCGGGTATTCCATGACCGTAACAGCAGGCCTCTTCCAGGGCCAGCAAGAGCTACTCAGAAAGCTAATATATCGGTCGGGCCCATTTCGGAATCGTCTACTAAGCGTATCGCCAAAACCGGCGTCATGCCCGATCCTGCGAGGTTCAAGCCCGCCATGAACCCCGAAGGAGGTTATTACCAGCAGGTGGCAGTTAAGGGACAAAAGTTGAGTGAGATTGGAAAATACCCACGAGATTCATATAATCCTCGGGATCCCTCTTCTATGCAACGCCGACGCAGTTAAGGCTGGGAGTGTTTTTGACTTGGATTAATGGGCTGTCGGTGTTTGTGTTTATGATGCTTTGCGGGCGAAGCGCTTATGTTTCTTGGATGGTTGGGTTGGATTTACTTGCTTAAATTGTATGGAGATGGGTTCTTTCGTGTTTTAATTGAGTATTGGGACGGTTGCAATTTGTCTTAATGGGATGTACGTATTGTAGCATATTGGTAATTCGAAATCTTTCAAATGCTCGAGTGTTGCTCTTAATACCTTGTACCGATGCTCTCTTCGCCCGTCTCAAATTTTCTTATACAGACGAAGTGTGCATACGACGAGGATTTTTGTTCATCAATAGAACTTGCGTTGACTATCTCTCGGACTTCATGAAAAATACTTTTTAGAATACCGATATCAGACGGAATCTCCTTATAGAGCAATGTAAACAGTCCATATGCAACTCTCTAATACTATAAGATTTCGTTCTATTTCCCACCGCAGTATCAAGACAAGCACTTTCCCCTTTACCATATGAACTTTTGGGGTGCTACCTGGTGACAATCTTTTATCGGGGTGTACTAACGTGCAATTGAAATTCAAGAATCGGTTCAAGATCTGCGCTTCGATGCCTGATTGGGCTCTCTTTCTGGCTGCCATGGATATTCAGTATTCACATATTCCTGAGGCTTGAGTCATGGAGGTGGGGTTCTTATTGGTATTGACCCGCGAGGCTGGCCCTTCTAAGTTTTGGGAGAGCAGAAGGAAATCCTGTTCACACTATGCTTCTGAGATTGTCTGATGTTAGCTGTGTCTGATGTTAGCTGTGGCTTATTACTCAGATGTTATCAATTACTTGGGTGTATTGCTTGATGGTCAGGTGGCTTGTTACTGACATTGTCACTTTGATGGTGAAGATCATTGGATCTACCTGTACATTTGCCCACAACTTGACATTGGAAATTGGTGATCGTCATCTGAGACAGAGAAATTATTCTAACTTTTAGGTATATACCATTGATGTAGTTGGTGCTCTCCGTGCTCCTCGTCCCCCTCCATGGTGAATGTCATTGGTGACCACAACATGGAAAGAACGACCCCGAATCAACAACGTACCCACTCTCCCCCCATACTATCCCCGACGAACCAGCTCCACCCAAAAGAAACCCTCTCCAAGAAATCACCACCGAATCCAAAAATCCGAGTATCCCACCAAAAAAACTGCAAAAAAAACACAAAAGGATAATGATCAGAGTGGGACTCGAACCCACGCCACTTTCGTGACTAGGAAATTGTTGTTAAGATAGAACCTTAACCTAGCGCCATAACCAGCTCGGCCATCTGACCTTTGATGTTATTTGATGGAAGTTGATGCTCTGTTTGAGTATATATGTCAATATGGTTGTGGCGTGGGGCGGGGCGGGGCGGTTGAGTAGGGTAGGGTATTTGTGGAGCTTTAATATCCACGAACACAACATTATGCAAGGATCTGTGGATTGGACTTGAACTTTTTTGATTTTGATATGGTAATTCATTGTAAATCCCGCCTATGCACTTGCACTTTCCAATTAATGAAGCATTATGATGGTTAATGTAAATCGATTGGATGGCTGGGTGGGGAGCTCTTGCTGTGAAAATAGGCTTCATACGGATTCGTGCCTTCCTTGTGCATAAATTTATCCGAACTTCCATCCGAACTTTCTTGGATTGTTTCCAAATTTTCTAGACATTCCCCAAGTCCCATCGGATGCATACATATATATGTATGAAGTATATCGCATCAACAAGTAATGCATATTCTCGGCGGTGGAATTTGCCCCTTCCCACTATATTTAGCCGATATTCGCGATGAATATTCGCTCATGCGAGACGGATACCCGAGTCTGTGGTTCTCGCATTTGTCCGGAATTGAAAAAGGGCAGCCGGAGAGAAACATAGCGTATCAAACAAATCCCTCGTAAGATTCTATCAGGAACCTACCTGCAGGTCCTTCTACCGTGCAAACAAATTGTTGCAAACCTTTCTGGAGTTTGAGCCTTGTACGTTGCATTTGAATACCTCGGGGATACAACATTCACTTCCCCACAGAGGTAGATACATAAGAGCATACATAAGAGCAGCGTTCATGCAAAGAAGAAGCCAAAAGATAAGGGATGTGTAGGTCCTTGGTTGAAGATATATGTTTGCTCCTTTTGTACTACTGTATTGAGGCACTGCCTGACGGTAACACGTTACACGAAAAGGCCAAATTCTATGTTGGTCAGTTGACGAATTCAAAAGCCGTGTATTGGGATTTTTGATGTGAGACAGCTTGTGCAAGCACCGTTTTTTCGGAATACCGCATCGATGATGTACCTACCCGTGGAAAGGATTAGTTGCTGGGTTCTTTGAGCCCCTCAATTGGTACGTCGACCCAATTGGGAATATGTTCCGTTGGATGTGATATGGATGCGGGGTAGGTAACTCAAGGATTTCTGGTGGGGTTTTGCTCGCGGCGATACAGCATCGACCCTGCATTGAATATGTTCGTATTATGGAATATGTAGTGTATCTTCGAGAACCGATCCAGTACCATTTCTTATTTACTTTTCCAGATACTGAATGGCTCACCGAGTGGATGATATCGGTCGGTGTGAATAGTAACCACAAATTGTGCTACAACGAACATGCATGTGTGTAGAGGCTGTCGCCAAGGCTCCTTGACCCACACAATAGGATGCAAGATGAAAACCCGATAGAGAGGAAAAGAGCCCGAATACGAATCAAAGTGTTCCCCGGACATTAAGATCCAGTCCAAGCTTTGGGCTTTTAAGCAAACGCGTTATTGCCAAGTCACCAACCATAGCAAATTCCTTATTACGAACAAAGTTTCGAATATATATTTGTTCTTAGATAGGATCCTCATCTTCTTCTGAACAGATCGTCGATGAAACGCTCAAACATCCATGGTTGCTACTGTACGAGATACCTAGGCACTGAAGTTTCTGAATTCCGGAGTGAGGAAAAGGAAGGTTATATGTACATAAGTCGACTATGGCCTGAGAGTGGAACGATGTACCTTCCCCGGATTACTTTTGACACGATCCGGTGTGGAAAAGGCGTTTTACTAAGGCATGTACAGATGCAATTGCTATGGTAAGCTCAAATATATTGATCCTTTACTGGTTGAGATGTACTTGGTACATAATCTACCTATATACCGGCATCAAAAACGGCATTAATATATGAAGAGTAGAGTCGAAAAGCTCAGGGAGAACCGTAGGGGTACAAAATTGGACATATTCCCTAAAGATAGATTATAGTAGATCCGGCTCGTTCCGATATCCCAATCGGGTATCAAATGTTACAAATTATCCCTTTTTAGGTCATGGCTTTGTTAATTAAGAAGAATTATTTAATCCTTGTCAATACATAACAATCTTGAAGTAAAAATCAGCCCATTTCAAGAAATACTCGTGCGTTTTGGTATGGAGAAGCTGCACAACAACATGTCAATACCAAGTTTCCCCAGCGATTCGCAGTACTTTTTGCCCCTCCTTTCTATATAAACCAATCAATATTTGCGTTTTTCTATGCCATGCAAAACTGTATAACGAATCTCGATCGCCGATACTCCGTATTGTACAGCGTATTGTTTGTATAGGGAGAGATATGGGAGTTGATGTCGGTAGGTTAGAGGGGAGAAGGAGGGTCTACCTAGGGCCGCGCCGCCCTTTCCTCTTGTTTTCCCTCTTTTGTCCTACCAAGGTTAGATGCATTTGAGAAGCAATCTTTTAAGATGCATGCAAACACGGTATATTTGGTTACTGTATGTAGGCAAGTAATGTGCATTCATACAATGCGAGTCTACCACCAGCATTGTATAGAGTAATATTCCCTGGTCGGACCAAATCAATCTATTCAATGAAAATAGCTTACTCGTATTATTTCTTACAAAATTGTTTCCAATTGCGCTCTTCACACAAAAAGATCCTTTATTCCTTACTACTTCTAACTTCTATAACAAACCGGAGTCCCCCGCCAAACACATAAAACGATATTTAGATTCCGTTCGGTTTACATAGAAAGTCTGGATCGCATTCTCCACACTCATTCTAATGTCACATCATACTTTTCATACAAATCGTGATTCTCGTATGATAACGAAGATTTACCGGTATTGAGGTTTGAAGAATTGGAGAACTCTTTCAATACCGTGGCTTATGTGGAAATTTCATCCTTCCAAATTTTGTATCGCAGTTTGGAAATTTTATCCTCATGATAGATTTATTTAAAAGGTCTATACCCCGACTTGGGAACTAATACTCGAACGCCACTATCAAACCATAAAGTATCATTGTTATCAAATCAACATTCAGCAATTCAATCTCGAAGGATTAATTATCCCTTCACAATATCAAGATCAATATCAAGAAGATTACATACAACCAACCGCCCTCCTTTGTCGGACTAGTCTACCTCGGTAAACTATCAACCCTATTCTGATATATTCTATCAGAGTTACCTCAAGTGCCAACAAATATTTCCGTTGTAAGCTCGACTTACAGCAATTATAAAAAGGCATCTTAATTGACCATCTCAATGGCAACTTCAGTTTGCCAGAAACCTGCCGTTGATTATTTCTCCTTGTCACGGCAGCGAACAGAAGTATGTATGATACTCTCACTATGTATGCGTCGTTTGATATACCGCAACGATAGAGACGACATCATTTTCAATGAAGATGTCCTTGATAAGAACAATGATCATGCGAATCAACTTCTTCGTCGAAAAAGCTAATTACTTCTCCACATCATCTATCATCTAATGTTCTAGCATGACAACTAACAATCCTTTTCTGCAATAGAACACTTCTCCATACTGGGACAGTGAGCCAGCACTTGTCAACTCAGATTCCTGTGACTCTATTCTCCCATCACCAACCACATCCAACCCAATTTTCTCAAGACCTTCTTATATTCTACCAAAAGAAGGCTCCCTCCAAGCAACCAACGGACGCAAGACATCTACAGGCCAAGCTTTCGACTTTGGCACTTTTGAGGATTGGATGCGTTGGGACGATCCAAGCGACGCAGCCTTATCTCCAACCTCGGATTTCTTCCCCGAGCTCAAAGTTGAACCCCTCTCACCTAATATGGGCGGTCTCGAGCTCTCTCGTAACCTCCCGTGCATGAATCGAAATAGTATCGACGAAGCTGCAGTATTTGGCGACGACACTTTAGTCGAGAGCGGAGAACCACTTTTTCAAACACAACAGAGCAATCTAATGAACTCTCCAGTCATTGATATTCCACCAAGAGAAGGTTTATACTCAACACCACTTTCCTGGTCCCGACCTCAGATTAGCAACTCCAAGACTAATCTTCGCCGATCGCAAACCAATACACAACCACAGCAACAGCAACCCCAACCAATTATATACAACCGAACTCTTACACCCCAAGAAGAGCTTCACCTCCGTGCCATCGCCATGCCACAATCACAAGCCCCCTCTCAATGGCCGGCCTCGCCCACCTCCTCAGCCACCTCTCCCTCGCAATCACCCTTGGAGCGCCCATCTCACACAACCACACACCCATCATTAAAACGCAAATCCTCGCACGCCTGCTCCTCGGATTCGAATTCCGACGGTGAAGAGGACGTTCTCGCGCACCCCTCATCACGCCACCCGCCCATCAAGAAGACCGCACATAACATGATCGAGAAGCGCTACCGAACTAATCTCAACGACAAGATTGCTTTATTAAGGGATAGCGTGCCCAGCTTGCGAGTCATGTGCAGAAAATCATCGAGAGGGGAAGGTCACGAGGATCATGATTGCGATGAAAATATGGAAGAAGATTTACAGGGCTTGACACCAGCACACAAACTTAACAAGGTATGTTCCATTCATTTATTTCTTGCTATCCACACCCGTGCTAAATATGAAAAAATAGGCAACTGTCCTTTCCAAAGCAACTGAATACATCACCCACCTCGAAAAACGCAACAAGCACCTCCAAAAGGACAACTCGGCTTTGAAGGCCAGAATCGAAGCTTTTGAAATGCTACTCATGTCTCAACAATCACAACAACCACGTGTGAACTCGAATATTTCTCAGCAGCAGCAACAGCAACAACAGCAAAATCAAGGGATGCAGAGGGGGAGATATTAACCCGCTCCATTTTCGGCTCGTTTTCATAATGAGGATGCAGGAACCGTGGAATGGGAAAAAGGAAACCTGGAAAAAGGGGTGGTCGGTATGATTTTTTACGAAGACCAAAGAATTCATAAAATTCTTGTACGCATGTTCTGAGTTGGGGGATTTCCCTGTTGGACTTTTTAAAAAAAAAATTAAAAGGAGTTTACATGCATGAGAGGGAGTTGAATAGGATGGAATGGAATGGAATTGGTTTGGATGGCAAAAGGATACCCGGAACGCTTTTTTATTTCAGGGTATATAGTGTGTAGTATACTGATAGTTATGATGACAATCTAAACTCGGTTCTCAAGTATTTTTCAATCTTGCTCTTGTGCTTGCTTCATTCTCTAATTATTCGCCCTATAACGAGAGCAGTATGTCCGAATATCTAAATTGAATCGACGCTCTCAGAGTTATCATCTCTTCCGCCATCTCATCTGAAATCTGATCTTTGATCGATCTTCCATCGGATCTATCCAAGAAGAGTGAATATCTAGTTGCTCCAGCATCTACCGCTTTAGGAAGGAAATAAACAAAAGTAAACATCTTTGCCAAGACTTTTTTTTTATAGATATGCAACAAAAGCATTTGGAGATGAAGTGATTGGCGGTGGAAATGTGATGAAACGGAGTGAATATGTGGTGAAAAGGAGTTGAATCAAGTGAATTGACACACGAAGAGCGTATGCGAATTAGGGATGAACGCGCGGAACGAAGGAGAATACTGTAAATCTGAACATGGATATGAGATGAATACGAGTAAATTGGCTGCAAGAATGGGACGAGACAAAACAGAGTGGATGCCATAAAGCCCTGTACCCGTGCAAGTGCAAGGCATGCAAAGTCTCATCTCATGCACCACATCACATCTCATCACTTTCAAAAGCAAGTAATCAAAGACAGGATGCATCAACATGAATCTAGAACGCTGAAGACCGTATCATACACCCGCGCGTTCACATCCATACACCGACCTCCTAAGATTTCATCTGCCGGCATTTCCGCATCTGCATGCATATTGACAGACATCCGCAAAAAGCAGATTTTTCATCTTTCACCCCACCTTCAATGAAGCCCATACAACAGTACTGTTCACTCGCGCACTGAAGCTCCTGGGTCTTTCTACCGGTAGTGCATAGTATAGTAGGTGCTATGTAGAAACTACACTATACGCACAGCAACATCGACATCGACATCGACAGCGACATGGACACCAATAACCGTAGATGGCTGTCCCCATAAACTATCCACAAGCACACCGACCTTCACTCCGCTCTCCCCCACCGGACAAAACCGGAATCCAAACCCAAAGCCATGCAATGCACCTCAACGCCCCCAACCATAATAAAGACCCCGCCCCCCAAAGAAGGCAACAACAATACCAATACCAAATCAACCCAATCTATTCTTCAGCTTCTCACACCTTACCTCTCTACCTTACTCTAGCTTACCATACCATCAACCCAAGAAAACCCCGACCTCGAGCCCGAAACCCCGAAAGCTCATGATGTGATGCGATCTCATCTAATCTCAATGGTTTCCTGCCTGCACTGTAAACAGCGGTATTGGATTACTATAGCATTAGTAAAGTAAGGCCAAGCAATGGTAATATAAGGCATGCAATGTAAGGTAAGTAATTACCCACCTAGGCATGGAGTCTTGTATTGTAGTGAGACGGAGTTCGCCTAACAAACAGGGCACGAGACGTGCGCAAATTTCAAGGGAAAAGGAAGCTTGGATAGGGGGCGCTTTAAAGTACGAACACGAGTTTCATACGGTGAGGAGACTGGTGGGAGATATGTGATAAATCGCCATGGTTATTTCCGGTCAGGCGGACGAAAGGAGGAACTGGTTTGAGCGTAGTTTTGAATGAGTTTTGTGAAAATTTGCTTACGGATGCACCATGTTCTTTTTCAAGCCATGTGATTATTTCCCTACGAATAGATGAATACTTGCTTGCTTGCTGGCTTGCTTGATTATTCTGTCCTATGATACCACTTTCAATCTCGGTGCAATCTCGTCCTCGTCGCACCCAAAAATCCATCAACGCCAATTGTTCCATCGTTCATCGACCTTCTGGCCTCAATAATACAGCTCACCCCTATACCCGCCTACGACCTCCCCCCAGAGTCCATTCGAGTATATTTCAATCAAGACTTCTTCTTCCCTTGCTTCGCTGTCATCTTCCTGAACGCCTCAATACCACCCGCACCGATTGGTTTAGCATTCGAATCCATCCCCCTACTAGGATCGAAGTTACTCCTCGGCGCAATCGTATAACTCGTGTTTGAACTTTCCATTCTAGCTCTGTTGCTGATGATTTTAGGAGCAAGAAGGCGTTGACGTTCGAGTTCACGTGCAGAGAGCTGTGGTCGTTGCGAGGAAGGCATTTGAGAGGCTTGAGAGCCAGATGGTCGAAGTGCAAGTTGTGCAGCTCTGGAGAGTATATCGTTAGTAGGGATATTAGATACTGGCACAAAATGGAAAGGGGATCATACTGGTAATCGAAGTCCTTGGTTGCGATTTTACGCTTCTTGTAATCGTCACTTCTTTTCAAGATTGGTCTGGACCATTCTCCCAATAACCGCTCTGCAATTCTTTTGATCCCAATCTCCGGTTTCTTACTCTTGGTGTAATAGAGTACAACTTTACCAATTCCACTGCTTAGAAGTGCTTCCTTCTCAATAGGTAGACGGGCAAGGGCTGCAAATAGATCTCGCTGGATATTGTATGCTGGTAGACTTCCATCATTCAGGGGCTCCAAAAAGAATTTAACGGATTGTAAGAAATTGGTATCAGGGTCGACGATAGAGTGTTGAATGGTATTTTTGTTGAGTAAAGCGACAACTTCAGGTAACATTTCGAGTTTACTGGTTGCTGGCTTGTTATTATCTCGAGCAAGATTGTCTGCTCGGCAAGCTTCTTCCATTCGGAGTTTCAATTGGGAAATCTCCTCATCGAATGCTTCTTCTAGATCCTATTGTAGAGTTAGTTCTAGTCTACCACGCGAATGAGTTGCACATACCACTTCATCCTTCTTTCTTCTCCTCTTGTTTGGGTTCTTCAAAGCAGCATCCATGGCTTTGTCCAGAGCCTTGCGTCTTCTATCCTCCGGCGTTAGATTCGCATCGTTCTCGGGTTCTGGAGTCTTCTTTCGTTCCTTGGTTCTATCTCTGTCCCTCCTCTCACCCTCGGCCCTCTTTGGCTTCCTAACTCTCTTTCCATCTATCTCCATTCCATCAGGATCTTCATCTGAGTCCCTTCTAGGTCTCTTCTTCTTTTCTCTCTTCCCCTCCTTCGACTTTTTGCCCTCTCCTTCCGCACGCTTTCTCTTGCTTGCCTTCAAAGTCCTCGCAACATCTTCGTCGATATCAACCTGTGGTCTTTCCTCTAATGCCACGGCATTTGGATCGAAATCGGCGAATTCTGCTTCATCAACTTCCGATAAATCTGATTCATTATCATCCCCGGACGACGCATCGAGAGCATTATCTGGATCATCCATATCGAGATCTGGGTTGGCCGCAGGTGCTTCTGGTGTATCTCTCTCTTGTCTGTCAGAATCTCCTGCAGCATTTCCGCTTTCTGGAAGCGGCGAGGCAGGTAGTGAATTGAGGTCAGAGTCCGACATCTTTGCAGATTGTTAAAAGGACAAAGGAGGTTGGTAATCTTGGTTTCCACAAGCAGTTCCCTAACTGCGAAATAATTTTTCGTAAATCTTGAAACAGTCGAAATCTGAAAATAACCGTAGTTGAAAGTTGAGTCGCGGTATTCGAAGGTATTGACCAGATTTGAGAAATAAATTGAATGATGTATGGTTTGGTAAGTTGAGAGCTGGGCGCGTTGCGCAGAAGTTAATAAAGCCTCTTGTACATCTAAAATGGCGCGGGAATTAGCGCAAAACCTTAATTTTCGTTGCCTCAGGAGCCATGTTTTTGTTTACTGGGGTTTTTCTTTCCTCTACAAAATCATCCGAATTTCAATTTCAAATTAACTAATTGCGTTTTTCGAGCAGATCATGTTCGGTGATAATAAAACGAGACGTACAGGTGAAAGTCCAATGGACTTTGAGTGGCAGTCTGGTGTTGGACCTGTAGACCAAAATTCTCCCTTCTTGAAGAATTTCAAACCTCCAGCAGGGCAAAAAAGTCAGTACTCTAAAATCGTATTGAGCTTTCAGAAATAGTAGACTGACAGTTTTGCAGAACCCTTCGAATCACCCAGCAAACCAACAAAATCCTTCGCAGATTTATCCTCCACGCCCGCGGCTCCCTTTCGCAACCCCGCCTTCACTACCCCTCGCAAACCCTTCGATCCAGATCTGTACTCTGAACAATCAGGCGTGGATTCATCCCCGGGGGACATCGCAGACGCAGAAGACACACCCGAGATCCCCAAAACCTCCAATAAAACCATGGCAGCATTCACCGCCGGCGCATCAGAACGCAAACCACTCTTCGGCCGCTACGGCGCGCAATTCACAGGCAATAGTCCCGGGTCGCGTATCGATCACAGAAAACGAGCACTCGGACAGCCCATAGCCAAGAAACGGAAGCGCCAGCAACGAGAAGATGAATATGGTGTAGTAATGCGACGTCACCGTCGTCAAAATTCCAGCTCGGAATCTGATAGCGAGTCCGGCGAATCCAGACCGAATAGTCGATCGAAAGGCAAGGGGAAAAAATCAAAAAACGGACCAGGATGGTTTGCAAACTTAATGAGCGGCATTGAGTCACGTCCGAATCTACCTAATATCCTCTCCTATTACGCACAATTAACACTTAACTCATTCCTTGTTTTCCTGACCATTTTTGGCGTCTGGACATTCTGGACAACGGTTCGCTCGGATGTCGATAAGGCCTCTGAAGCCGTCACAGCCACGGTCCTTGCCGAAATTGCAGCATGTGCGAAAGATTATACCGATAATAGATGTGGATCAGACAGGCGATTGCCAGCTCTAGAAAGTGTATGTCAGAATTGGGAGATGTGTATGAATCGAGATCCGAATAGTGTTGGACGAGCGAGGGTTAGTGCGAAGACATTTGCGCAGATTTTGGATAGTTTTATTGAGGAAATTAGTTATAAGGCTATGGTTCGTTTCCCCCCTCCTTCTTGATGCCACATCTCCACACACACACTTCCCCCACAACCAATTGCTAACCCCCCATCACCAGATCTTCATCGCCCTAGTCCTCACCCTCTCCATCCTAATCAACAACCTCGCCTTTGGAATGTTCCGGTCCAAAACCCACCACCACGCGCCACAAGCATACATCCCACCACCGACACCTTATCCCTCGTCCTTCCACTATCCCCCCACGCCAGGGCACAGTCTCGGCTATGAAGGCTGGCCCAACGGGATGAACACTGGCGGGCGAAATCTCTTTGGTATCAATAACAACGATAGAGGAGAAATGGATTTCAAAGCCATTGAGCAACAACATCGAAGCCCGAGTAAGAAGGGCAGAGAGCCGAGTCGAGGTCGTATAGGTAGGAGTCCTAGTAAAGGAGATCGATACCGTTTGGAATAGAGCGATCGATGGCGGCGGTTTTCTTCCATATACGATTTTATACTATTTCCAGGGTTGGATTAGGCGGGGTGTAGGAAAAGCAACAAATAAATACAAGAGGGGAATTAGGAATTCGGGTTTGGAAATGCATGATGGACGGATTGGTGTTTTGGGGTGGGAATCTATTCGTGCAACGATCAGGAAAGGGGGAGGTTGACTTACTTAGTTCTAAATTCATCTTGTCATGAATCTTGAGGAATTCAAAGTTTAAAAGATGATTCACGCTGATTATGAATGACCCCCCGAGTTCATGAGATTCTTTTGTGAATCCATTAGGCTATCTATGCATCCAACACCTTAGAATCTTCTATGAATTCGAATACTAGTCGCTAGAGTAAACATATCTTAGAGCGCCGCACCCACAGCAACGAGTACTTATGCAAAACCAGTCCGAACGAATATAACCATCACATCATACCGATATACTATTTATCACCAAATCACAAGCACAATCACAATCCACACCAACCCCACCTCAAAGAAAAAAGAAACATGAAAAAGACCCCATATGTTAAACATCTAATCGTTATATGAACCCATTCTTTACTCGCTGGACGAACGACTTAACTTATCTACATAGAATAGGTAGGTACTGGTAGGTAACTAGGTAGCTTCGCATCCATCATTCATTTCGCTGTATTGTAAATACTGTGCTGCGCTATGCTGTGCTGTGCGGTGCTGAGCTGGGTAGAGAGAATTCACATTATTCCCCCCTTCCCACCAAACGCTTGTCATTTCATACCATCATCCATTTCCGATCCCGACCCATTCCTTTCCTTTCCTTTCAATCCCAGCCAGCCAACGCAACGCAACGCTTCGCTTCGCTTCGTTCTGCTCTAGCATATCGTAGACCATGGCATCCTATCATATTGCATCGCGTCTATTGTCATCATATACTACCACCAAACCCCGCATTGAATTGACAACACCACCCAAATACTGCTTGCTCCCCATCTAATCACAATTTCCTCCCCATCCAGATTAAACTGCACTACCTCTTCTTGACTTCACAAGCCCATCCTTCAATTCCCTCCCCTCTACTTCCCACCTCTAGTCCCTCGATTTTTACACCTTTCATACCAGCTGTATCCTCCAACCACTCTGCACCAGCCATGCCTCCTGCGTTGGCTCTCTTCTCTGGGGTCAGCTCCAACATCGGTGTCAAGAATTCTGCAATCTTTCTCGCCTCGTCTTCTTTAAAGTGATATTTCTCCTTCAAAACATCGGGCAGCGCCCAATGACGTAATCGATGTATATTTCGAAGATCGCCTTTGCGATTGAAGATTTCTTGTGACCATTTACCGGAAAGACAAAGGGATTTAGGGAAAGGACCCATGAGTTCGATGATTTGTGCGATATGGTCATCATCTTTGCCGTATTTGGTACCCGACTGGGGATCGAATAGGTAGTCGCCTGTTATAAGCTCGAAGACCTAAGAACATTAGAGGATGTAATTACACAAATACGAATAATCTTACCATAGCAGCCATACTCCAAACGTCAGTACTGGCGCCCCATTTTGACCCAAGGATAACTTCCGGCGATCGGTATTGCCGTGTTTGGATATCATTTGTAAAGTGATGTCCTGTCCAACATGCATTTCCCAAATCTGCTATTTTGACCGATATTATATCGAATTGTTCCTCCGGGTTCTTCTTTTCGTTCGAGGATCTATCCAGTGATATGCCCGACACCTTATCCGTGAGTATATCACTAATAGAACAGTTAGTGTGATTGTACGAGTTGTGTGAAGAGTAAAATACATACGCAGTCTTTTCTCGCTTTCCATGATTTTCCTCGTCTGCTTTCTCCTTTTGTGGCGAAGTATTGTTGGAACGACCTATTTCAGCAATAATTAGACTTTGACCGATACCCCGCATTTCATGGTGTTCTTACTGTCGCTCAACATCTGATTTAAGCTTCCATGCGAACCAGGTGTGCTGCCAGGAAATCTCATTAAGTCTGCGTGATTGAAGCTGGCATTCAATGGACTTGGTAATGGCTGACTTCCAGTAATGAGAGTTCGACGTCTTCTTCGGCCATTCCTGTTATCCTCTTTATCCTTGCTTGTATCTTCTTTAACGAACGTCTTCACGATTTGTTCCACGTCGCCGATCTCTATCAGTACGTTCTCTGGTTTCAGATCTGTATGTATAATACCACACTCCCTGTGTAGATAATCCAGACCCAAGAGAACTTGCTTCGTAATCTGCTTAACTAGAGGCATAGGAATTCCGCGGTGATTCCATCGTTTGATTAATCCCAACAGGTTTTCACCGAGGACTTCAAACACCATGCAAACATGTGTACCGTTGGGTCCCTTATGTTCGAACGAATCTAAAAGACTAACAACGTGCTTCCGACCTGGGTGATCCGGTTTCGCTCCAACGATCTTGTTGAGTAATTTAATTTCGTCTATGGCTGTTTCTGTGTAATGCGCTGCAGACCGTACAACTTTCAAAGCGACATGTTTCTGAGTGACATTATCTTTGGAAAGCCAGACAGTAGAAAAGTGACCCCACCCCAGCTTTCGAACGACAGTATATTTGCCATCTTTGAAATTCTCACCAACCTGTACAGGATGGTAACCACCTTTGCAATAATCTTCGGAATCTTCTTCGTCTGCTGTTGTTTCTGCTGCATCTTCTCTCGAAGAAGAAGATGATGGTTCTCGATTCATTGTACCGGTAGATCTATTTCCCTCATCGAGACTCGTCAGTAAATTCTTAAACAATGAACTCATCATGTTGTATGAAAAAGAAAATAGGATGGTTCATTTTTGCGCCGGTTGTTGGATGTTTATATTTGGGGGCGCGGCGCTGATGAAAAAGAGAGTTGGAGGTCGGAAAGTGGGACAATTAGTACGTACCCTGCACGGGCTTGAAGAGAAGCCGTTTTTGAGGATTCACCATCTTGCTCGGTTGTAATTATAGGCTTTAAAGAATCCTTCTTTCTTTTCTTCGTTGCGTTTCCATTTGAAGCATTTGCGATCTGTTGTTTCGCTTTTGCAATTGCAGCGTTTTTAATCTGTGAACCATTCATTGTTGTTGTCGTTGTTGTTTTGTGTAATGTATGTGTATGTGTATGTATTGTAGGGTGGTAGTATAGAAATTAAGATTTGATTGTGCGGAGAATTTTCTAATTTGAAGAGGTCGGTGGGAAGAGATGTTGTGGGTGGCGGTGGTGGTGGCAGACTTTGAAAGTAGTGGTGTAGCAAGAGAGTAGAGTGGATAGAGTGAGTGGGTTTGATTGTTTTGGTAATGAAGTAACTGGGTGTGTATGGTTTTTCTTATTACTTTTTGAAGTGATGGATGGACCTTTTGAAATTTTACTGTAATGACGTTTGATATAACCAGGCCCGTTCTCTCTAGCTATATCTTCAAATAGGGAGAGTGATGAAGTGTTTCTTTCGTCTTCTTCGTTATAAGTTGCTTCTCCCAAGGTTGTATAAAGATAGATATCGTTGACGGATTTGATATCTTCTTCACTCTTCATCAACTTTGAGATGTTAGGAAATGGTGAATGTGTATTGCGACAATACAAGGGATAACCTTTTTACTTGTAGGGAACAGTATCGTGGTATCGTGTATCGTATACCGGTATGATATTGGTTGATTCGATGGAGGAACAGAAAGGAATAGAAAATTAGATAGAGATGCAATGAATATGAACGTATAGAAAAAATAGCGCTGTCAATAGGAAATCGTGAATTGTTGTCCCATTCTATTAATTCTCAACTGACCGAATTCTTGTTGAATATATCAAATATAAATGAATAATGCAAAATAATATATTATTTTTTTCAAATGTTCAAAGTAGCAAGAGAGAATATATATGGATGATTGATTGATTGGATGTAGGTAGTTGATTAGGAAGGGGAAGGCTGAATGAAGGCTGAAAACATATATTTATTCAATTCGCTCCTCCTCTTGTTGTTATCGTGAGAAGAACAGCATAAATAACGGGTAATGGATTGGATAGGATGGGAGGTAGAGGTATCTAGTGGGATTTACAATGGGGATGGCAATTGGAGAAGGTAGTAGGATTTCATTTATTATCATTGATAGAGTACTCGAGTAGAAAAGTAAGTAGGAGTTAATTAGGTTAGATGCGATATGTCATTGTCATAGGTGGAGACGGGAAGTTTTTTTGAAGATGGAGGGGTTCATCAAAGGATGATGAAAATTTGAACGTGCGCAAAAGATAGGTAGAGGTGGTGTGAGACTAAACAATACACTTTTATAAGACTATTCATACATGAGATGATCTTGAGTTTAAGATTGAAAGCTCCATAGAATTCAATTCATCTTGTATAAAAGTTTCTCATTATATGGCATCTAGGTAGGTAGTTGGTACAGCACAGCCAGCTATCACTTCTCCTATTCCGGTTCTTGTTGAGTAGGAGTGCGCCATTATCTCTATTCTCTCTCTCCGCAATACTCGAAACAACATGAACAATGCCACAGCATCAAACATATAATCCTGCAGTCGGAAAGCAGTACTACTCTACCATTTACATTTTTTCAAACTACTAGGTACATACCTCCCTAGTACAACGACGAACCCAATAGAAACCATCTGAGTGCAATATTGTTGTCGTTAGATTCTATTCATATTCAGCCAATGCCGGAATCCTCTCATGATCCTTCCAAGGTTCCTTGAAAATAAAACATTTATTGCTGCCCACAATCTTCGAGAATATCCCTGTCACATCCCGCCATGAAAATCTTCCAGCCACCGCCTCCTTCCCCCCGCTCTTTCACCGATTACCGGACGACCCCAAATGCAGGTCTTTAACTCCGATATATGTCACAATCATCATCGTGAACATATCTAAAGACTGCAAGAGGTACATAGACTCGATGGAGGCAAAGCAACAATCTGAGCCGTCTTTCCGAGTCTTCTCTGATCAAATCATTCTGCGATTGTCCATAAACCACGACGGTACAATGGAATAGCAGTATATGATGTGGTGTGGCTTGTGGTGTAGCAATGCTTAGCAATGACACATGCAAGTACCTAGTAGTCACTCGACATTTCAATCACCGACTACTTTACAAACAATGAATGCATATGAAAATCATCTCTTCAACGCAATCAATGCAAGCAAACCTTTGCAATAAAATTTTATATTACATTGACTCTCATATTACATATCTGCCCAGCTGCAGCACACAAAATCTTTGGGTGTGCCACTTTAAACCAACTACTGGCCCCACCGCACCTTGTGGCCAAGCTTTTTCCCAAAATACCTCATATCCACTTTCATCGGTGCACCTGCCACCAAAATTGTGGCAAACCTCAAAACTCTACATTGTACCACCGGACTGGCAAAAGGGGGCGCACGACGGCGAATCTGAGGCTGATGATAGCAATTTTAGTGAAGAATGACAATGCAGATTCTTTTTTGATTTCTGCGTTTACTGGTCAATTGAAACACCCCGACAATCATATCACAAAGCATCAAATCAAACTAACATGTTCATCAGATTACTATATACCGATTGGAGAGAGCCCGGTTTCAATTTAGGAACTTCTCGATAGGTTTGCACATGAGATTCCACTGCTTGTGATGCTGAAGCTTCTTTGAGGGGGGGATGGATGGAAGAGGTGAAGGCATTTGTTCCTATGCTAACAGATTTGTTTAGGGGAGAAGGGTGACAGTCATAATAAACATGATGGCATATGAATATCTCCCGTTTGGGTGGTCAATTCAGCGAAAAGTGCCTCGCCTCGGCTTCAACACCACCCCTATACATTATCCCATCGAATTTCGTTATTCCATCCACCAGATATTACCATGCCATCACCTCAGTCCTCTCCTCTCCAATCTTCTCATTTTTCTCACAGAGTCAGGTATTCTCATCCCATTCCCTGAGATCAGATAATCTCATTTTGTTGGCTGAACTTAACTTGGTGGTGGTAATTGGGGATGGGATGAGGCGAGGTGAGTGCCGGCAGCTCTTTTCACTCAAGGCAAAATCATATCGGTAATCGAAGCATGTTAGCTTCTGCGTTAGTTTTCTACACCGCGTTCATTGTGTACGATGAAGAAGTTCAAGTGAATGAGCACCGCGGTTAGATTGATGCGTGTGAAGTCTCTCTGTTGGATTGATACTTCTTTTCGTGGGTATCAGAAGATTCATGCCGGCGGTATTTTCTATGCTTTTTGTCTTTTGTATCCTTGGCAACAGAAGACGTTGGTGGTGATTCGAAGAAGGTTCTCCTTCAGAATGCTAAGAAGGCTTTGCATGTCTGTGTTTATGGTCATTTCTACCAGAAGACGATTCTGTAGGCTTTCGTGTCGTTGATTTGTGATCGTTCGATCTGTGTCTGGAAGATGTAGGTGCTGTAAATTCTGCAGGTGCTGTTGATATTGTGCATGCTGTGGATGCTGCAGATGATGCAGGGGTGTCTTCTTTCTTCGTCGGTCTATGGTGCCGCGATTGATGATGGTGGGCATTTGCGGCATGCTTCTTTTCCGCAGGCTCCCTCTCCCTCTCCCTCTCCCTATCTTTCTTATTTTTAACTTCCCTGGCCTTCTCTTCCTCCCTAGCTTTCTTCTTTTTGGCTTCCTTGGCTTTCTCTTCTTCCTCTCTTACTTCCCTCTCCTCTCTTTCTTTCTTTTCCTTTCTGGCTTTCTTCTCTGCTTCAACAATCGCGATAGCATCTTGAATAGTCACTTCATTACCCTCTACCATCATTCGCTCCAAAAAGTAGTGAATATGGCCAATTTTCACCTTCTTGCTGAATGCGTATGTGAAGAAGCCCCCTAGTAAGCTCTTTTGCCGATCATTCCCGCAATTGCCATATTGATTAAGCCGACGGTATATCCAACTATATTTTCCGTCAGGAAAAGACCTATCTAGCAATTGGTTTAGTTGATTTCTTATAGCACGAGCCAAATTAGAGAAGAAAAATCAACATTTCATACCTGCGAATTTCCTGTGTATCTCAATCATCTTCTTTATCCCAACGTCATCGTCGTCAGAAAGATTGTAACCAGCGGTGAAAATCTCATATATCTGATTTTGTTATTATGAAATTATGGGTGTTAACAGCTGGAGGACTTACATAACAAGCTAAACTCCATAGGGCGGATTCCTCACTAGAATATACCTCTTCAAGATTTTTTTTATCAGTCGCTTTCAAGGCTTCTGTCGAGCGGTCGGCAACTGGTTGGAGACTATCTATTGATAAATATCCAAATCAGTATTTTTGTTCGATGGGAATATGAATATGAGGGGCAGTAGGATTGTTAAATCATAAGTTGAAACCAACCTTTACCAACATCAATCATCGTAAGAGGGAAATTTTCAGTATCAACCAATCGAGCCAACCTGTCGGGTGCAACAGGCATATAGAGATTTCGAGGAACATGCCACGGGCCACCATAATATTGCTGGGTCCCATTCTCGTCATAGTAGACGTTCGCTGTATCTTCAACTGGTTTGTATCGGCAACTGTCTCTCTCCTAAAGCTTCAAATTCATCATCTCGAACATCTTTTCTCATGCCGATCAAACAATTATTAGGTCTGGAATCTATTTCTCAAATGTTAAATGTTGGGTTTTTACGTCAAAGGTAGAGTAAAGTTACCAAATTGATCTTTTATACCATTATGTCGTAACTTCTTCACCATCGTTGTAAAATTCAAAACAATATGCACTTTGGCATGGAATGATGGACGGGTTTGTTTTGAAATATTCAAATTCTGACATACAACCCATGCTCATATGAAAAGACCTTCCAGGTTTGAAAATTAAGCCAATGTGGAAAGGTTTATAATGCACATCGTCACATCCATGGACTGGTATGGACTTGCGCAGAAATTGAACATTCGCACCGTCCTCTTTGGCTTGCTGAATTGTATATCCCAGAGCGTTGATTTTGAGTACGGAATAAGAAAGAGCTTGATATCCTGGATGTTGGTAATGGGAATTGGAACGTTGGCTTCTTTTATTCATTCATTCATTCATTTATAATGAGCAGATAGATAATAGTATAAATGATTGAACAAAATATAATACACACAAACTCCAACCCAACCAAAACCGTAGAAAACCCTCCATCCCCAAGCTTAGCTTTTACAATATAATCACTAATTTTCAAACCCAGGTCAATTCCCATTTTCACAATGTTTTAACCCTTCGGTATATTCACTTATTTCAAAAGTCAAGATGCTGCGAGGGGGACTCGGGGGAGTAGTCCTAGTATGATTATGATTATGAATTTGATTTTGATTTTGCGGTCGGGGTTTTTGTATGAAATGGTCTTTTTCTTTTGTCATGATTATTGGATGTTGGATTTGGTTTTGGGTGTTGGGTTGGATTTGGTTGGGTTGAGATTGAGATTGGGGGGAGTGGAGTGGAGTGGAGTGGTGGAGAGGAGGTTGGATTGGTTTTGTGTTATGTGTTATGTGAGGAGAGAATTGGAATGGGGCGATTTTTGGGGGGAATTGGTTATAAGTAAGTTATGATTCTATAATCTGAGTGTAACTTGCATGGATTCTGATTCTGGTTCTGATTCTGAGTGATTTGGTACTATACTGGAACTATATAGGCGGGGATACCAGTACCTACAATACAATGCAACACCAACATCCAACATAATGTGAGCAGACAGCAGACCTTGGAGAAGACCGCTCCTTCATGCCGCGCTAAATTCCTATGTGCTTTCATTGCTCATTGCTTAATAGCTTATTAGCCGCCGGTAGGTAGGTTGGAACTTGGAGAAGTGGTCGCGAGAATGAATTTTTTTTGGGAAGCAGGGAGATACTGTACAGCGGCTGGGAGGGCGGCTCGAAAATATAGTGATTTGTGGAAATGGTTGTTTGATGGCAAATATGGGGTATGCATTTGGAGTATCATTTGGAAAGTGCTTCATCATAACTACTTGGGTAGATATGAGAATAAGAAACCCTCTTCAATTGAATGGGATCTGAAAGTGAATGGAATCTGAAAGTGGGAAAACCATTTATTAACTACTGTACGTTTGAAGAGAAAAGCTCGACTGAGTGAGCTCAAAAGGTAGAGACTCGGAATCAGAGGGTTCTAGCCATTCGCGCAATAGGGCCATCAACGTCGCTCTCCCTTCTTAATTGATGGAAGCGGATGCGAATTTTCGAATTTTTTGGGTAGGTTATGCTATATTCCGCGCTAAGATGCTCGAAGAAGATGGTATAGTGGTATACATATGAAGAATAGAGAGATCATCGAAGCAAGCTTGGGAGACAGTAGGTAGCAGATGGTCGAGTTCCCGAAGCCAAGAAAGCAAGTTTGCATTTTGTAATTTTTGTTTGTAATTATGTAATATATCATTATACTCTAGTGAATCGATCGCTGTGCAGACAGACATAGTTGGGTAAGATATAGCGAGTATACCTACGATCGTTCCGGGCTCGGAAGAAGCGAGCTATCCATAAGAGGATGTTCAGCTCAGAATATCGCGATCGAGCTCGGCCTGCGTCCAACCCCCATGCATCATGCTTGGGCATTTGTATAGCGGTATCCGCTCGCAGGCTCGAAGATGTTAGAGACCTTATGCTTGTTGATATTGATACCGGACATACCCATGCTGATATGCCCTCACCTTGAGCGATATCTTCGCACTCGGGGAAGGTTTGAGCTGTTTTGCGATGATTTGAAGAGAAAACTACCACCAGGAGAATGGCAGGCTATCAAGGACAAAGCCTCAAAAGGAGGAAATGCTTCTGCTCGTGAGAGGGAATACGAACCACTTAGCTAATGCCCTTGCGGAGAGACATCAATTCGACAACTGTGTACTTGGTGACTGACTACCATATCACCGTGGTAAAAGCAAATTCAATTCTCGACTATCAATGGATTTATAAGCTGGCGTTGCAGCGGGAATGGTATCGATGAATAACGGGTAAGTATGAGGACTTTATGGAGAGGATGTTGATGGAGAAGAAAGGCTTCAGAGAGCAGTTTAGATTATCCAGAAACTCGAAATGGATATATGCATCTGAATATGGGCAGAATACACAGGCAACTGCGCCACTCTTAGTAGCAAAAGAACTAGAGGAGCTATGTAAAAGGGAGCAAAAGTCGCTTGAGTAGCCGCTATTACATTCCACGGGTCTTCATACCAAATCTTCTACTGCGATCCTATGTAGTCCCGAGCCCCTGATTTGAAACCTTGTATTCAGTCATAGTGATAGTATCATTCACGATTTCGGGCTAACAACATAACAACTAAATTCCAACAAACGGTTTCTTAGTCACCGTCACAAACATAAACCCCATGGTCCTCATGACTACATGGCCATGGGTTTGCTGGGGATCTTTGCGCTGGTACCTTTTGTCTTTTTTGATGAGAAGAAACCTTGTGCCTCAAAATAAATCGACCCAGCAACAAGACGCAGATTCCGCCGTTTCAGAAACACGCATGTATGTAGCACCATGAGCAAAATTTCAAAGACCAAACTTTGGGATGAAATTCTAGATAGACCTGTGCTGGCACTGGTGACACAATTGCAATAGTCTGTAGAACGGGGGAATGTGATGCGAAAAGAGGTTGATTCTGTAGCAGTCTTTAGTTTCTAAAAAAAAAAAAGCTCCGCTCGCTAAACCATATTGCTTGATGTACTGTATATCGTGTAACACATTATATGAACGAACGGAGAATTGGCATGTATGTAGCTCAGTGACGATGATATGATTCATATGTTTGCCGCAATCAAACATCTGAAGTCCATATATCGGATATGAATACATATCTAGACCGACGAAGCCCTTCTGGCTTCATGAAGGAATCTCAATATATTTTAAACGCAAAGTCCAATCGCAGAAACGATACCAATCTTGAACGCCAACAGTAGAGTTGCCAATCGTCAAAATCGCACTTGCGATGCAGGAAAACGTAGCGATTGGTGTAATTGTCATCGTTTTTGCAGTGGTAGTTACGGGGGCGTTAGGTTGTCTCTGTTGCTTGAATAATAGTTCCAGCAGAAGTCGTAGAGAACGATCGCGTAGTCGGCCGCCAATACTTCCGGGTGGAAATCCTATACCGCCTCGTCGCGCTCCGCATCGACCTCCTTTTCAGCAGATACCTCGAGCACCATTTCCGCCTCAGCAGCCTCCAGTGCCGGGCCCGGGCCCTCGTGGTCAGAATCCTCCGGTTCCAAACCCTCGACCACAAGGCCCGCCTGCACAAAACCCTCCAGCTCCAAACCCACCAGCTCAAAACCCACCAGCTCAAATCCCTCAGGCACGAACCCGCGGTACCTGACTTCATTCGGGTCAACCTCGTCCCTCCCGACAAAATGTGATTAGACTAACGGCGCCTATTCAGAACCCGCAAGCCCCAACGTTACCTGCACAAGATTCACCTGTTCAAAACCCGCCTGGACCGAACTCTCCAGCGCAAATCCCTCCACCTCAGGTCCCTTCGACTCAACAACGACCCACGGGAAGAAACCAACCTGGTTTAACTCCTACGGCATCAAGTCCAGCTGCACAAAATCCACCTTCTCCATTTCCACGCGGTTCTTCTCCGAGAAGGCCAGTTTTTAAGAAAAAGCGTGTACGTTTCGCCTCATCTGCCCCACGAATTATTCCACCACGAAGTATTCCACGAAGTTAAACAGCTACTTTTCCCCTCTTCAGAATTCGCCTAAACCGAAATCCCGTGCACAAATAGGTGGTCGGGCAGTTAACCTTATCCGCTGAGAAAAAAAACCCCCCCGAAATAAACCCTCGACACGGCCCGTGTATATTATACTCAGGAGTTTCAAGTCAAAGGGTGGAGATGAGAATTGACATAATTGATTCAGCTTTTGGAATCTCAGGAGGATTTGGATTTTGGGGGGATTTTGCTTGGCATTATGAGCTTGATATATTTTTATACTGCTGACGAAGCTTAGCGTCGGTTATCCTTTTGCTGTTTTGGTCCAGTACAGTAGCTAATTATAACGGGGGAAATTGATTCATGCGACTTTACCATTCATTTGTCGCTCGCTTGGGTAGGGTTTATAGATAGAGCATGGAAATGAGGTGATGGGGTGACTGGGATGGTGTCCAAACGATCTTGCTCTTAGATAAGCTGCTTATGCGTCGTGCTGATGTGATGATGTTTATGCCGAATATAAGTGGTGGCTATGTGGAATGGAATCTATCTTAAGCATCCTTCCTCAACCTTGGTGAACATGAACTCTAATATTACTTTATTTGGGATCTAGAAAGTTCTGCTATTAGCAATTGTGCCTTTTCAAATTTTATATCAAATACAAATAAATGTCTATCAAATTAATGGGCGCCAAATCGGACGATGTGTACCTTGAACTACAGGGTACACTTCTAACAAAAGACGATAGGTACGAGTAGGTACAGTACTAGACCACTTCTATTAGCCCACCTCTTAAAAACACACCAAAAACAGCCATTTTACTACATTTTTAAATAACAACTTTTATTATTCAAAACCCTTATAATTTAATAAAAATTGAAAATGGAATTAATTATATATTAATGAATATTATATATCAATTATTATTAGAATCTTCTATAAATTGATAAAGTTATATATAAATAAAATGTAATAGAATTATTTTTCATTGATTTTCGCGTATTTTACATACAAATTTATTAATTTTAAAAATGCTTACACTTTACCACTTAATATTATAACGATATAATCTTCAATTTTTCTATATTTATATTATTTTAATAATATTGTTATGATAATCAATTAAATCAAATAAAAATAGTGAAAATAAGAATATAATATTATAAACTATTTAAGTAATTATGTTGATTTTCGGTGTGATTTCGCTAAATGGCTAATAGAAGTGGTCGGTGACTGTACTTGTAATGAAATGGAAATACGAGTTACTGATTATCAAGCCAACCGCATATACGAATACAGGTACATACCTACTTCCAATTTCAGACTCGGTCGGTACTGCACGGCGCTCTACCCGCACAACAAATCAGCGAAAGCAATGAAGGAAGGGGAAAAAAACGGTATTATCGTTGTCGCATTTTGATTCGTTACATATCGGGTGAATTTTCATCGTCTAGGGTTTTCTCCGTCAGGGATTTGTTGCACAGTCCAGACTTCAATAATCTTTTGAGCACCAACAATAGAGTGAGCAATGCCTCTCTCTAATCCTTACACAAATCTACGAATGTCAGAAACTTCCCCTGGTATACCCAGTATTTCTCCGTAGAATTCTAGGACTAGTCTGGGTCTATATCGATAACAGACCTCACCACGAACAAGGTAAATTCGCACCAACTCATAAGGCCCACCGTTTGTTCATCCTTGAAACAATACAACTACTCCTAGAAATCCATTCAGCGTCAATTCAGCAAATACTTAACCACAAAATACCTCTCCCTCGTGTCTTTTTGTTTCAAAATATAAAACCCTTAAAACCATAAACACGTAAACACTTAAACCGGTGCGGACCGTCCGGTATCTAAGTAGTTAGTACTCCGTGATAAGTACGTATGCTATATGGCATTTACCCTTGCGGAGTAGACATGATGCCTCGGTTTCTAATTCTATGGGTCCATACTAGATAGTATGTTCATCCCATCTCAAAAATCTTTAACCCAAAATACTAGATGCGACGTGAATGTTTGAAAGCTTTCGGATGAAAGTCTAATATTAGAAATACTAATATTGTACCCGGCGCGGCGCTGCTATCATAAAAAAATCTTACAGACTTTGAACGCCTTACTTGAGCAATATACGAGTACAATATCACGGCATGGTTGGGTAAACTAGGCGCAGCAAGTCGTCTGTCTCATTTTAGTATACCAGTAAGTTCATAACTTTCAGACATCTTGGCAAGTAATAAGATCTTACTTGGTATTATTTCCAATCACAATAACCTGTCTGCTTCACTAACAAAGGAGGAATGATTCTGTACTAGGTAATAAAAACCCCCAACTTTTAGAGAATTTGTGATGGAATATAAAACCTTTAGACATGCGATCCCATGTATGCTTTTCCACTCATATTGACGTATTAGGTAAGAAGCAAGGAGCGAATTTAATACTAGGCAAGAAAAGATGGACGATTAGGGTATTCTTGAAGTCGTGGATACCAATGCAACCCCACCCATCTTGACCCATGCTTTCCCAGTAAGCTTAATTACCATATGGTTCCTTCCTCATAATCATCCTCACACCATGTATTCACTTTTCATTGAGTCGAATAATCGAACATTGCAATTAACATTCGCTCTTCCTTCTGTATAAACCTATCGTCAACTACACACAACAGGATATGACCTGGATAACATTATATTGAGAACATGGCCAATTACAGTGTTATCATTAACCTTCCCAAAAGAATCGCCTTACTAGTCATTCTTATCTTTGCTTTATACTATACCTTCCGAAGACAAATATGGTCTATAGAAAGTCGAGTTAATATTTCTCAAGTAACCGAATCAGAATGGGCCGGCGGGTCGATAACGGAATTCATTAAAGAGTTGAAGCAGAGCCCACCACCAAAAATCACCAAACCCACTACATGCATAGGAGGGACTATTGCCGTCAACGACGTAACAGATGCTAGCCGACGTCGCAATGGTGTGCCACTTTCTAAAGAGGAGGTCAAGTCTGCGAGAGATGCTCATGAGCACGTGGTCGATATCATTCAGAAGTCACGAAAGGTAGTTCCATACACACCGCATACCAAAGGAATAGTAATAGTGGGCGGCGGGAAATACACCGGAACCGTTCTTGTCTCTCTTCGTATGCTGCGAAAAACAAATTCGACATTACCAGTGGAAGTTTTTATGCCCAACCCAGAGGATTATGACAAGGAAACCTGCGAAGTGATATTGCCGTCCTTGAACGCTAAATGCGTTGCTATTCCTCGATATGAGGGCCTCGTCATCGAGAAATATCAGTACAAGATATTCGCTATGATCTTGAGTAGTTTCGAAGACGTCTTGTTTTTAGACGCCGACAACTTCCCATTGGTAGACCCAGCGAAGTTCTTGGAAGCCGAGCCATTTAAGAATACTGGATATGTTCTTGTAAGCACACTCCCTATTTATGAAATTCACTAGCTGATGTGATACCTCCCTTAGTGGCCCGACTTCTGGATGGCTACCGCATCTCCCCATTATTTCGAAATCCTCAACCGACCGGTCCCATCCATCTTCGACTACGGTACCACCGAATCCGGGCAAATGCTAATCTCGAAACGCACTCACTGGGACACACTTCTCCTAGTACTGTACTACAACATCTTCGGTCCAAGCTTCTACTACCGCATTATGACTCAATGTGATGCAGGAGAAGGCGACAAGGAAACTTGGCTATACGCTGCCCACGCGCTCGCAAAACCTTATTACCAGATTGTGCAGAAAATCGGGGTTGCTGGATATCACGATGGCGAACCTTCCAAATGGTATGCCGCAGGAATGCTGCAGTACAATCCCACACAAGACTGGGAAATATCTCAGAAGGAGAAAACGAGACCACTATACAGACAAACCAAGGGCGCAGAGGTGGTTTTCGTACACCATAATGCGATTAAGCTGACTCCAGTGGATATGTTACCTTGGATGGCGACGGACAAACCGAAGGACAGAATGTGGGGCGATAAAGAGAATACAGTGAAGAACTATGGACGGGACGTTGAGGCCGAAATCTGGGATGAGTTGTTGTATGTTGGGTGCAAGTATGGGAAGGCGTTGGTGGGGTGGAGCGACAATGTTTGCGTAAAGTTGACGGAGTATTGGGGTAATGTTGCGGCGAAGGAGGCGAGAGAAGATGTTAAGTTTAAGCTCGGCAGTTCTAAGGAACTTCACAAGACGGGGCCTTGATAAGAGCTGAGACATACCTACATTTGGAAATGAGGATTAATGAGCGGTTTCTGGGAATTTGGGATATAAAGGTGCACAGGCCTGGGCGCGGCGTTTGGATATTCATGGATGGAGCCTGTATCCTTAAAGGACTCGTCATTTCTTACGCTTGGAGTTTGGATTGCGAAAAAGGTTGGATACAGATATCATTGCTGCGGTGTGTACTTTGTAAAACATAAATATCAGCGGGAGGGTTATAGGGTTATGTAGATATATGAATTCCGAATGAAATCGGATGGACAACCATGCATAAATGAGATTCCGAGGAACAACCCAACTAAAGGTAATTACTAGGTACGGAATGCCCTATTTTTCGCCCCCACTTCACTTGATTAACCCTACGTACGATGTTGACCTTTACGGATGAGGAAAAAAAACGCCTTTTAAGGCACAACTCAAAATCATTGAAATTTGCGATAGAAAATATCCAAATATTTCAATTGATATTCGATTTTGTTAATTTTTGCTTTATTGCAATTATATATTACTTAATATAAAAACTTCTTATTTTGTTTTTGCTTTGCAAGTTTTTTGAAAAACATATTTTAAGTTAAAAAAAGGTATGCATTTATACTTCAATCGGCAGTTTTTTCCTCATCCGTAAAGATTGAATTCAATGCAGAATTTGCTTTTCCCAATAGAAAAAAAAGGAGTATTAAGTACTTCTCCAATAACTTTGTACGATAAGATATGATTGAGATTAAGACTTTCCTATTTAAAATTCTTGAGTATGTATGATTCTAAGCTTTTCAACTGACAGCAATAGTACCTAAGTAGCTTTTGCATATTTCTAGGAATATCACTTCAAATTCCACATCTTGTGGGCCCCGTTTCAAGAAACAGGTGTGACGCGTACCCTATGGACCCATTCGTCCACCAGCAAAGTCTTGTTTCCTATAGCCACAAATGGCAGAGATCAAATTAACAATTAACAATTAACAAGCATGACATCCGCAAATTGTCATTGAAGTCCACTTTACGGATTGTGGGGAGTAGTATCCGGCGCATACGAATGCCGGTCAGCGAGCATGTCACTCTTCAACTACCGGTATGGTCTTAGTGAGGTAAGGATGAACCAAAGAACAGTTTAGGGCCACAAGTCAAGCTTTTTCTCCATTCAACAAGGTCGTCCCCTACGAACCCTACTATGATGTGGGTGTTCACCAGCCCCGCCACGAATCGTTACCAAAAGGGGGGGAATTAAGATTGGGCGCATTACGTATCGCCATCCAACATAGGGGAGTACAAAATAAACTTGTTTCCCGATGAATAAACTAAAGATTTGTTTCTCGTTATCTTCATCTCTACACACTCACTTCAAGTCGTTAATTATTGACTATACACTCTTTTCAAAATGCGTGCTGCCTCTGCTCTCTCTTCTGCAGCCCTAATTGGGTCTGCTATTGCCGATACACATTACATGTTCGCGGGCTACTTTGCCGGGTCTGAAATCACTGGACTTACTTTCGACGATACTACCAACGAACTCTCGGTCACAAACAACATCACGATTAACACATCAGCTGGCTCCAAGTGGATCAACATGGATGTAAGCATTGATATCCTTTTTGTGCCTCATGTGTTCCTGTTCAACTGATACTAATGTTATGTAGTCTCGAAAGCAGAACCTCTATGTCTGCACAACTGGTGCTTTCCAGAGCTACGCAATTGGCTCTGATGGTGGCCTTACTTTCAGTAGCAACGTATCTACCCCAGATAACTGCGACAACGCCAACCACATCGTATCCCAGACGGAATCGCCCTACGCGGTCTTCGGAGTCGTGTACGAACTCGGAGGAACCGGCGGCTGCCCCACCACAGTCATTTCCGTGGATGATACTGGCGCCCTCAACGCGAGTATTGCGAGCGTGGAATACGATTCCT
>JWJA01004544.1:0-20403 GCA_000812885.1 Lanzia echinophila
CTATACCCGCACAGCGACATCTACAAGTGGGTTCCTTGCTCCCGGGAGGAATAATAACACTCGGACAATGATGACCATAAATACAATCTTCCTGATCACAATCCTGACCATTTACACAAGGATTCATTCTCGCCAGATAACTAATCGCCTTCAAATCCTCATCTGTAACTTTATAATTATGCTCGAAGCAACATTCGGTACCCTTGGCGCATGGCCCACGTAGATAATGATTGTTGCATAGTTTTTTATGTTGGGTTCTGCGTTTGATCTTTTCGAGAACTTCGCGATTGACATTGATTGGGGGATCCAAGATCAATGGTGGTGGAGACCATGCCGGTCGATTTACAGTATTAACGGCGGATTTTTTGGATGCGACTGGAACTACTTTGGCTGCTACTGGAGAGCTCGTGCTGCTTGGAGGTGGGGGAATTGAAGTGACGCCCGCCCAAGTCGAAGGAGCTTGTTGTGCCTGTGCTTGTTGTGCTTGTTGTGCTTGTGTAGCATAATTCGTCTCCGGTGTGCGATCAATCAATTTCGAAGAGCGAAAGATATTCTCGAATTTTAAATGACCAAGTCCCACAGCCGTCAATTCGCGAACCATGGGAGGTCCCTCAATTATTGTAATTCGATTTCGATCATCTTGATTAACTTCGTCTAGGAATGGCGCATAACCGCTATCGAAGGATATTCCGAGTAGAATTTGTTTGCAATTCCAATTCTTCAAATGCCATCTGGTACATTCTTGTATGAAAGTTAGTTTTTCTCTTCTCGGCTGCTCCGGAGTTTGAGGATATCGCAAATGAGTAGACCAACCTTTAATTTTGGAATCAGCCCTCTCTTTTCCATGACCAACATCTATAAAATCGAAGTTTGCTTTTCCTTGTGTAAAACCTAAAGTAAAATCTCTGAAATCTTCCACATTATCAAGTGTGCCATCGCGTTTCAAAGCTTTCGATAATCCAGCATAATTTGCGCAAACTTTGGCCATAATTTCGATTTCGTCCGTAGTTCCACTGCATTGTTCTAATATTGCTGCTCTGAGGGTATTCGCAGCTTTCTTTCCACCTTCAATTCCTTGACTAATGAGATCTTGATTGAACTTTTTGAGATGTTAGTTGAAAGTTCAGATGAAACTGCTGTGTAGAATTGAATTAATGTGCGGGAGGGGGCGGAAGGGAAGGGAAGGAAAGAAAGAAAGACCAACAATCATCCCATCTCCATCAATCAATACCATAATATAAGGATTTCGATTCTATAAAAGAATATCAGTAAACAATGAAACTATCATCATCAATTCCAAATTCCTACACGCATGAATTCGCTTTCCGCAAGAGATTGACCCAAATTTTGATTCATAGTTTGCAATTGTTGTTGTAAATCCCTTCTTGATCTTTTTGAATCTTCCAAATCCAAATGGGCATCATCCAATTCCCTTTTAAGTTGCGCATTCTCATGTTGTAAACCCGTTTCGACTCTTTCGATATAAATAAGTAGATCCTATTTTATTCAAATTTGTTAGAAGAAGAAGAAGATTGAAGAAGAAGAAGAAGAAGAAGAAGAGAGGGGTTGTTGAATTGAAATGAAATGTTAGAATGAATGGAATGAATGAATGAGATTGTACTATACTATACCTTTATTAATTCATTACCAGTTTCTCTATGAACTTGTAAATTATTGAATCTTTGAACAAATTCCATGATGGCCATGTTGATGTTGAATTAATACAATAGAATTATATGAAGATATAATAATTCATATGGATGTGATGAGATGAGATATTTCATAGATGTTTCCGTTAAATTTAATGAATTGAATTGAATTGAATTGATGTGAATGTGAATTGCGATGAAAAAGTCGCGACAGGAACTTTTTTCTCCAACCAACAAGAATAGAAGAATTGGGTTGACGCGTCTGTGGGTCAACAAGTAAAGTGTTTAAATTTTAGTGGAGGCGGGTACACTTTTTAGGTAGGCTTTTTAGGGCTGTAACGTTTAATTTGGCCTTTACACTCACCTACCAGTTTTTTTTTGTATTTTGGTGAGAATTTTATTGGAAAATTGGATATCGACGAGAGGTGAAATAGGAGAAGAGAGAGCTTTTACATAGAAATTTTGGCCATTTAACTGATAAATTCCTTCTTTGCTGTTTGTTATGTGCGTGTTTCGATATCTGCCAAACCCCCGATTACTTTACAAGCACTGTAGACCATTCTAAACATTTCAGGACCTTTCAATTCTAGCGACGACGACATTGATCCATTATCACATCACATAACATCACACAATCAAAATCAAATATCAAAAATCTATCTTCTGGAATAAATTTCCTTTTCCATTTCCTAATAGATCTATCTACAAGCTCTATAATTAGATCTTCCGAATACCATTTATTTCCCGACATATACAAACCCACCACCCCGTAGGGATACCGAAACCCCCAGAACCCACAAGCTACCGAAAGATATCGGCATATAAATGCTTTTCATGCTCGGCATGGTCATTGTATCTACTATACGCAGTATGCATACCACCCTACCTATGATAGTGCTCCCGATTCCGGGAATCTTTCTTCATCGGTAGAAGGAAGGGCAGTTAGTTTGGTAGTTGTAGCGTATTATGATGATTGATACCGATAGATTTTAGAACTAGTGAAGGACTGGGCCATTCAAGAGTTCTGTCATTGTTGTTACGTCCTACTATGTACCTACCGGTAGTGATCTCATCTCGGCTGTTGAATCCTCTGATACAACTACCGTGCATAAATCTAAATCGCAGAAAAAACACAAAACAAGAAGAAAAATATAATATCCACTTACCCGTCTACCTAACAACGGCAGTCATGGCATCTCCGAAGACGTTGATGTATCTCACCTAATCTATAACCCACCTCTTGGCAGGCAGGGAACTTGGCCGTCAAACAGCCCGATTGGTCGTAACGATACGATACCCTTCCCCCCAAGTACAGTTCATATCTCCAGAAACACATCGGGGCAGGACTTCCCCGCTCGAAATCATACTCTGACACCAACTTGAAGGTTTGATAAATTCAACGCAGTAATGAATGATTCTGTAAGATATCCTTCATTAGGGGGAGAATGCATCCTTACAGCTGCACCAGCAAGAATCGGAACTCAGCAATCCTATACCCGCACAGCGACATCTTGAACTCAAATATGCCAAATACCTTCTCAGTCAACAGACAGCAAGACATCTGCTAGATAGATCAAACAAGCTCTCTTAGCACCATATATACAAAACAAGGTAAATGTACACACACGCGACCAACAGGGAAAGCAATATAACAAGCAAGCCATGAAGAAAGAAAGAAAGAAATGGAAGGTGCCACGACGCTGTGACCAGGGGCAGGGCAGGCACGAACCGAAGAAAGACCCGAAGGAAGGATCAAATCAAGATCCTTATTCAGGTACAGTACACTCAAGATAGATAGATCTGGTGTAACAAAATATTATCGCGCGTTAACCGCCATTTTTTGTACCTCATCCTGTCTATCAATGACAAATCCCAACATTGGGATAAACTCATGATGACTTGGTAACAATCGTAAGCAAGTTGGTAGATAGAACAAAATGACTATTTTGCAGATCGTGAATTTATCACTCAATACACCGTACTAAGAAATCAGAAATTCGCACAGAGCAGTAAGAACATTCAAGAAAGAAGGAAGAGAAGAAAAAAAATCTTAAGCGAGCGTTATACATTCCCCCCTAAAGTAACTCAGGTAGCACCAAATCAAAACCCACACCCTCAATCCCTGCATTTGCGATATCCCAGACCTAGACTTGTATATGGGATATGGAGATGGGATATATGGTTTATGTGGAGATCCTTAGAAATGGATCGTAATGTAGTGGTTGTTCTTCGTAGTTCTTGGATGTAAGCGGTGGGTAATGGGAAGATATTGAGGTATGTGTTGGGTTCCTATAAATTTTGGGGGTTCTGCGGGAGTGGTATGAGAAGCGGTGATGGATATTTAAATGGAAGGCGTGCGACCGATCGATATGAGGAGGAAGATTATAACGACTGGGGAAAACAGTGCTGCGACGAGCAACTTCGGACTGCTTTTGTCGGTCCAGTCATCGAATATGGCACAAGAGAGGCACAATCGAGGATATTTCCGATCTGAGACTGAGTGAAGTCGTAATCAGGACAACTGTTGACGTTGAATAATCTTTCGTGCTGCGTAGAGAATCCGTAGTCCTATCCGAAAATGTGTATTTGTATGTAGATAGGGATAGATAGATATTGTCGAATCGATATAGGAAGGTTTTTAGGAAATATCTGTGATTTTCAAGCTTGCGTATTATATATGTGTTTCGAGTGGGTGCGAAGCTTTCCAAGTGAAGCGCAGCGTAGCAGATATATGGATCTCAAATCTAGAGACAGCACAGGATCTTAGAACTTGGCTATGAGATCAAGTATAATGAGGATCAAGAAATGCACTTACATCTGTATTCGAGGGTCTTGTCTCTTCTCAAGATTCGCTCCCCTTTATAGATCCATGTGTGGGAAACTCTTTATAGTTGAAGTCCAGTTAGCTCGTTGCCTTATCGTGCTGGTGCTTCGAACAGTCTTTACAGCTGTGCGAGACGTCACTTGCTTGTACTGTCCGAACACGCGTATTGTAGATGTTGATCGATCATTACAATGTCGATGAGAGGTTGGTAGATGTTAAAGCCGGATGTTGTTTGTCAAGCGTATTTGTTGTGCGAAAGACATCGTAAACTCGTGCTTAGGTAGGTTCATTCCTTAGTCGAAGTATGAATCGGTTGCCGTGTTTGCTGTGAAATGCTCCACTCAGTTAGTTATCCGTCTGCTGTCGTTGCTCGAGGTTGGTGATGGTGTTAGGTTTCGTAATCTGGATGGAAGCTTGTTGGTCGTCGAGGTTTGTGGTTTGTATGCCTAAGTGTGAGTGTTTAAAACCAAGTCGTCCTCGAGGTCAGAGCTGCAACCCTTCTATTTTCGATAGTTACGAAAGCAATGCAACGAGATACTCACTGTAGTTCTTGATATTGAACCTGTCAACATGGTTTTGGTATCGCATACATCAATGAAGGAGAACTGGCAATTTGGATCGAGCTCGGTGTTGAGCAGTGTGCAAGTTCGGCGACCGGTCTTCGTAGGTAACATCGATTCCCTGGGAACTTAGCAATAAGGCTGTAATTTTAGGAGATAGTAGGAAGTTCTTGAGTATTTCTAGACTTCTAATGTGATAATGATTCTGGTTACAGTCTAACGTCATCAATTGGAAGGGCATTTGGGTTGGTATCGGAAATCGGGCTTATGAGTAAAAGTAAGACGGCTGAGAATAGTGTCTTCTACGAAGTAAATACATGAGACGATAGCTTATGATAACTACAGAGATGGTCTTTCGCCTGCCGACCGTCTTTTCACTGTTTGAAAGTCTCTCTTGCAGAGAATTTTTCGCAATTCTATCTATTTTCAAGGGATTTCCCTGCGGTTGTCTGTGTCAAAGCTTGCTAATTTCTATACTACTTGCTACAATCCGCCCACAACACAGCTATAGTGGAGCATATGATGTTTCTCATAAAATTCGAGAGTCCAAGCCCCGAATATCAAAAGTGAAACCGTGCACCATCTGTGCAATTTGCGGAGATATAGTGGGCCGGCCCGGAAAGAAAGTTCTGGAGAATAATTATATCGGCAGCTCAAGCCGATCTTGTGTGAAAAATACCCGTAGAGTGCTGTCCAACACATTCCGTATGATGTGGATGAGGGGGTGGGTTTCTCGTATTCAATGGACGGAACTGATGGAGTATTGAAAATGAATGCGTATGGTTACGCTGTGTGCGCGTACACACGTTCACTGCTTTACGTCTGAGCCCAATTAGGGTCCAGTTCTCTGTACGCATTGTGCCATGAACCCTGCGACAGGGAACTGCTTTCTTCATAATCGTAAGATCTATCTATACCTACCGTATATTTGAGCGTCCAATGCCCAATCGATTTCATATAGAATGTGGCAATCTTATGGTTGACGTGGATGGCGAACATGGAAAATCTGATTGGGCTGTCCGCATTCTACATGTATATACCAATAATATGCATTGCAGGTAGTTGCAGCGTCCAGTGTGCCTTGGCTCAGCTTACATGAAGGATAGAATGCACTTAATCAGGGAAAACGCACCGGATTCGAGGCACACGTTCAGCCGGAGGGGATGGTTTCTTCTATATTCTACATACCCATAACACTTTTTCTTCATGATGATGCGGTAGTTGGAATATGAGACGGGATTCGGATGAAAAGGGATCGACAGTTCATTTTCTTTGACATTTATTATTGGAGGTTAGTGTGTGTAGAACTAAGCTTATGTCGAATTAACTTCCCAACGGTTGGAAAATGTACCATTGTAACTCAGACGGCAAGATGACACCCTATGAAAACTTCGGGGGGTAGAATTTGCACGAATGAAATAAGATAAATACAAACCCGAGTCCAACGCGAAGCTCAGGAAAGGGTGGCATTGTATGTATGTCAGGTCTTTTGTGGGTCAGCAAAAATGGGGGACTCGAAGATTCTGCCGTGACCCGTCGCACAAGAAATCCAGTATGGTTCGATGAAAGATCATCGAACCTCAAAGCTTGAACATTTTTGGTTGCAACGGCGCTAGGGGCTCAACGCTTTGACTTCTCTCTTGCATGAGTGTTGAAGAACTTCTGCATGTTTTGTCCACTAATATGTACGATTCTTTGTAAGAAGCGAATTGAGATTAGGGCAGCTTAAGACTAGGTACATATCAAATTAGGGGGACATCTGGATAAAAACTCCACAAAAAACACGACAGCCGACCCAATACCATACAACTAACAAGGGCAAAATGCAGCCACCTGGGGAAGCCAGCGCATCACCTGCCAAATGCCGTCCCACTCCAAAATATCGCAAATAACGGAATCCAATGACCATGGAAAGCTGCTCCTTAAACCCGGATTATGTTTGTGGACTTGATGGCGATTTGGTGCACATGGCGGGTAGGAAATGAAGGTGGCGTATGTGTACTGTAGCACGACAACATCAGAGGACAAACGGATTACTAATTTGCCCGGAGAGTTGCTGCCATGCCATGAGCTGACGGGAATTATACATTCATGCGAAAAGAAAAGCGTGGAATAAGGAAAGTGATTTTATGGCGATTCGATGATTGAGTCGAAAATGGAGATGAATCTGTGTCTGACGTGCGTTTCAAGGGTCCACGTTATCGAGATCTAGATATGGCAAACTCGTGTTTGGCAAGGCGGCAATCCCTATTGGTCTGGTTCTTGCGAGTGCTGCGATTCGTTCTCATTTTCTTCATCTTTTCAAACAAGAGTCAGTGTGAACCAGATCATTTTTGGGTGTGACTTACCGGATCATCATCATGGAGCATTCGGGGGCATTGTAACGCCTCCATTCCCATTCTGAACAGCTGGATAGCATATAGGGCACTGCCCTGCTGCCGTCTCAGCATTCTGCTCTAGAATTCCACAAATACCCCCGGCCTTGACTATTTCGCAGTGTTTAGTGACCGGCGCTATGTCTGGTCTATGAGCTCGAGGACAGTGGTAGGTTTGTGTATAGACTTGACACATTTTATTGATTGTATGAGTTGAAGGTAAAAATCGCGTAAAGTGCTGTGACGTGGAAAGTCTTGAGACAACGTATATGAAGAGTTATGGGGTGTCGAGTATACAGAAATGTTCTTTAACAAGCGTCCAGACCACCATCTTTTATAGTGCTTCTCGAGAGTTAGACCAGGGCCAGAGTATGACTAGGACCCATTCATCTAGCTGCCGGCGGTTCACCAGACCTCGCAGAAACATGCCACTTCGTCGAGCTTGCTACGATATCTTTGCATGATTTGACAAATGCAGCTTAGCAAGACGAAGGACCTCTTCATCCGGGACAACGACACCGGCAGCACGAAGGATGGATACATATCAACAGGGTAGACAAGGTCATATGCAAATCAAAGAACGAGGCTTAAGAAAAATGGCGGCAGGATCATGTTGGTGCGAAGGACGAATGCAGCATCATCCAACGGTATTGGTATACCGAGCCAAAATCCTCGATACCTCTTCAGTAACTACCTGCAGGACGTTCAACGTTCCCTGGATGACACCATTGGAATTGACAAATACTAACACCCTTAGAATAAACATTTAACCATGAATCTCGATGATAGCTTGCCAAGAGTCACCAACCATTGAAGAACATGTTTCTAATAAGTGGTTTTTCCCAAACGATTTGACTACAAACACGATAATGTACAGGGGGGATAATGCGATGAGCCTCGATGCAGTAGAAAGGCATAGCTAACGAAACTTCAATTAGAACGAATGACATTACAGTTCAACTCCCAGAATAATGGTTCATCATGTCGTGATGCAACTTCGCACAGAAGACGCCGGCGCACGGGAAGTCAACCATTATTTTGTTGTTTCTGGCGACACGAGAAAAACTGGAGAACCTAACCCCGCAGATGGAAGCCAGGGAAAGTTGTAGAAAATTGGCTTGATATATGGCACACCCAAACAATAAACCATTACTCTAGGAGTAAGTAAGTGTAGATAGAGTTCTCAAGTTATTAATTTAAGCTTAATGTACCTGAAGTGGATCCATGATACAAAGTTAGTGACCTGTCATATTGTGTTTCACTTGAATGTTCTCGGATCTAATGCATCGCCGACAAGAACAGGCAACATGTAAAAGTACACGAAGGACAGGATAAGGATACCTAATTCCGCCTTGAAAAGCGACGATCCGGGAACTATCTCAAATTCTCTTTTTGAAATAACAAGCATTAAGTTTGAATTGACAAGTAGTCTGTACTTTGGTCTGTACTTGCAGGAGGCGGTGCAACAATCCAGTTTTTGGGACCAGGGTGAGGATGCAATGATGGATGGAGCTAAGGTCGAGATATGTCTAGTTTACACTTTGACTTCCTCTAACTTTTAGCTTTTGAATGCCTGTGACTACCCTACCTGGCTCCATCTGTTTGTACGCCTACGCCTACGCCTACGCCTACGCCCCCAACAAGCTTAAAAACTGGTATTTTGCGGGGTAACAACCTCTAGTAATCAGCTCGCGGCAACATTCCTATGAATTTGTGTCTCAATATACTTTTTGTGTACGTCCCGACAATAGAGTAACCAAATATAACAAATATACGAGATCGTGATGTTTCTCTTTTATAACTAACTAAAACTTGAAAATTTTGGCGAGAACAATATCAATTTTTGACCAAAAATTATAGATATCTGATAAAAACATCGGCAATACCGATATAAAGGAAGTGAAAAAGGAAAGAGAAGAGCCCGAATATCGGGACCTTGGCGTTTGTTCTTTCTGTTCTTGCCGGGGGGTGGTTGTAATTGGCTGCAAAGTAGCGTATAGCTAGGGTCAAGCAATCTCATCACAAACTCAAAAATCTGATAACAGATAACTCTCATATCCAACCAACCCCATCTATTTTTATCAACGTTACAACCAATTAAGCTGACCTGTCAGACAAATATCTTAAGGGCGCCTATCACACTTCTACGATGAGAGGCTGTTGAAACTATTGGCAGCAATAGCCGCGATCCAATCACATCTAGGAAGCCAGAAGCCACCAATTTCCTATTGAACTTGGGTACTTTGGTACATAGACTTTATTGGCTGAGTGAGCATCAACAGTTCGTGCTCCTCCAGCCACGGCCTGAAACACTCACAATCACACAAAGGCAAAAAAACAATAGAGTTCTTATACAACAAATGTCCGAGGGTTTTCAAATCGCCATCCATGTCTTTGTTACACTCAATCTACGCTACGGGGGCTGTAATGCCCCAAAATTAACAGTGCTGCGATTGCGCGATTCAATGTGCTTGCATTCCAGGAACCCGTCATTTCATTCTTCGGTTGAGGACGAGGGTTCAAAAGATGGCTTTTAACGGACCGTTTGTACAATCCGTGGAATGTGAAGTGCATGCAAGATCGCAGATCTTCCACCCAGGGAGGCAAACCTTGTGCAAATCTATGTACAATACAAGGTGTATCGGCGAGGCTGCTGAATGAACCAGTCCCGAATTGAACCTGGGGGCGTGATTGTGGACGGATTTGTTCGGGGTTCTATCAATTATCGAGCATGAGCCATCCCTGCTCAGATTCAGATGTATCTGTTCACATATGCAGATATTGGTGAGACCAACGCCCAAGCCTAACTTTGTTGGTCGTATACCAATAGACTGCCATCAGTGTCTTGGTGAACACCCCACAATCCGGAACATGACAACACTAGCATTGATGCAATCTAGTCGAGAACTTCTTCGCCATCTGTGGAAATGCAGGTTTGGCTTCGGCGAAGAGAGGGATCATTAAAGAAGACCTTTCGTCCCCTCAAGGGATATCCTGCAAGGTACCAAACATATTAGCAATTGAACAATAGATCGTCTTACATAGATCTTGTACTATACTCTTCCTTCACGTCCGCCTCTGGAAGTCGAACCCCATTCTAGATCCCCTTACTGTTGGAAGCGTGGATTTGGCGAACGTTGGAGTGAGTACCCCATAGTCCAATTGGGCTTTATGGCAGCAACCGACGCCAATGCTAATTTTCTTGCTCCCAATTTAGCTGCCTTTTCTTATAGGCCTTGCTTGCGTATTTCGCACTACACCTTCCCACCACGACGCGACTCAGAACGCGACTTCAGTTGTCTCGATAAAGTGCAAATAGTCTGTAAGTACTGTCTAACTATTCCTCCTGCGGTCAAAATATTGCTGCTAAGCAAGCCGACTTTTTATGCTGCAAATCTCCGATATTCATCTTTCCATTCATAAATGAGAGCACGAACCTCCCTGCTCATTACCCTGTATCATCGTTGATGACCATCAGCTCATTCCTTATCCTATAGTCATTCATTTAAATTTCATTCCATTCCATTCCAATAGCGCTACTTGAGGTGTAGAACACCCGAGGAATTCGTACGTTTTTGGTGTCCTAAATGAAGACGACAACTAACAATCTGCTTAGGTAGTCCACACTCTCTACATACCATTCATATACTCGCATCACTTTGTCGAACATGATAGTGTACGAGGATAAAGATTCTTTCGCGAATACCCAATCAGTATCACTGACTCCTCCCGCGAATGATTCGTTCTCCGACTCACTCAATTCATCTTGGGAGGGTTCCATTAATCTTCAGATTGAAACACCAGCGAGTGCAGCAACAAGGCGGCCCTCATTCGACATCACGGGGCAGTTAGAAGACTTGTCTTTTCATAATTCCGCGCCTTCACACAACGGCCTTCCCCATACATATGGAAACCCACACAACAATGCCTTTTGCTCGATGTCTGCGATGACTCAGGATATGATGGCTGGCTACCAGAGTTCTCCAAGCATGTACTTAGGTTTGGATGACGGTAAGGTATTGGCCGATGCTAGTACTAGCACCCTCAATTACAACAACTTCCAGCCTTATAATTCCGCTCATTTCGGACCCTTCGAGTCGCAATGTCCTGCAAGTGACATGCCATCGCTGATGGAGGATCTATACTCTCCTACCTCAACCTCGGGAACATCAGTGGCAATGGACTTTGTCAATCCAAGCCACACTACATTCATGGATACATTTGCAGATCTCCAGTCATCACCAGTTGAACCCATCGCACCTGTCAAGTTCGGAACTCCCTATTCTGATACCAACGACCAAAGATCTTTCAACGATTCTCCCTGCAATAGTATGAGCTATCTTGCTCCGACGTACCCAAGCCACCTCAAGGATGAAGTTAATCACTACGTCTCTCCTCCTAGACATGTACCATCGCGGCAGCCAAGGCAAAGACAGCAAAATTCCGCTCTAATGGAATTCCGATTGCAACTAGCAAGGCAACCCAGAAAACCTCGAATCAAGCAAGAGATATCACCCAATGTTCAATTTGCGGGCAAAGCAACACTGCCCTGTCCACATGAGAATTGTGTCAAAAGATTTCAACGACGTGAACATCTCAAACGTCATCTCGAGACCCATGATCCAAACCATCCTAAACACGAATGCCCCTTTTGCCAGAAGCCATTCGGACGACGAGATAATTTAAAGTCACATATCAAACTCCATTCTTCCAAGAAGACCAAAGCGAAGAGAACGAAATACGCCAAAGGTGCTGATGCCGTTTGGGAAAGCATGGGCAAGAAAACCCGCAAGCCAGCAAAGTCGGATTTGCCTGTTACTACCGGAATTACAGGTTATTGAGTTGGATATCTACGTTCTCTTCGTTCAAATCTTTTGGCGAGTCAAATGGCCATCGATGGGTCTTCTTTTGGTGTGGTAATATTGTTTTAAGATAACACAGATGATGGGGTAACTGTAGATGAACATGTGAGATGGAGGAATATCACATCATCACAAAATTCTTTTCTCGCCAGGGCTCATGTCTTTTTGGAATATCTTTTGGGTGCAAAAGCACATTTATATCTTACTTTATTGTTTATCTATTCTCTGTTGTGGCACTGGGAAGATGAGGGACCGGAAAAGCACCAAAGTTACAGGAAACTTGGGTAGAGGGGATGGATAACAGGGTTGTACATTTTATAATGTTTTGTGGAATTACATTGTATTGTAACTGAGTGGGATTCTCTGTGGTGGGGAGAGATAGGTCATTTGGGATGTTTTATGCTTGGGATGGCATTGGAAGCAAGACTTTGTTGGTATAGCATCGCTATTTAGGATGAGTTTTTAAGTAGGCTTCAATTACAATTAATTTTCTACACACTTTTGTATCATTTAACGATATTCTTCTGACTTTACTTCCTCCCCATCATCTGGATTTCCTACAAATTTCTCTCTGCAAATGAAATTTCCCACAATCCCGCTTTACATACTTCTATATTGCAATCTGCAGGTACGATGGACATGATGCATCAAGGGGAGTTCCCGAATTTGCATATACTTACTTACATACATGATCATAATGTAAAATTAACCAAATTTCATGTACAATTTGTTCTTTGAAAGAAGACGCCGTCTACATTCTGTCCCTTGCATGAATACTGCTTGATGTCATGGCAATTCAATAATATATCATATACAAGATTGGAACTTCGAATATGAGTTTCATGATAATCTTCGGGCCTTTTCATCTGAATTACATCGGAATTACATCATGGTCAACTATTTCAATACATTATTTTGGAGTTTTCACTGATGTTCTCGGTATAATGGTACCAATTATCTGGGAGAATGTGATAGATCTGCAAGGTACAGTCTCAGTTGTTCAGTTGAGATAGCTAGGGTTGATATGTGCTCTGATAGTTGGATATATAATTCACCAAACTGTCATAATGTCAATGGGACTTCACTATAATGAATAGACCTTTTGATCCGATGTCCCTTCGGATGATATGTAGTTGAATTCCTCATCCGATGTGAGTTCGGATGACTTTCGGGTGAATCTGGCTAAATCCGGGGAAGTTCGGATGAAATGTTTATCTTTTTAGGGTATCTGATGTTTGTATTGGAGAGCATTCTCCCCTTGATTCAGACACTATCTGCTCTCTAATAGTAGCACATCAAGCACATCATATTCATTAGTTTGGGTACTAGTAGTGCTAGTAGAAAGCTTAACATGGCTCTATCCTTCCTGGAGCTCCAAACCATTCTAACTCTAAGTACCTTATAAAGTCAACTTACCTCATCGTCACCCAGTGATCCTGACTGCAGCAACTATTACCGGAGTGATTTCCTTGTTAGTTACTTGTAACACAAGGCAGTTAACAGACTAGTCCAACTCGGGCAGCATCGCCGACCACGGTAGCTCTACCGGTGAAACCACAGCGCCGTGCATAATGGCACAACATCCCACATACCGGGTAGTGCTGATAGAAATTGATGCGATGTATGGATATGTACATCCAGAGGCTGTAGAAGCAAACGGTACTAATTGATTTCGACACTAGTGATGACAGGACATCGTTTGAGTTAGGGTACACTAAGCACTATGACAAGAAACGGTTACCCCGCCATAATAAAGCAGCATTGGATCCCATCCTTCTACGGTTAAGGTAACTCAATAAACTAGCCAAAACCTGAACACAGCCACAATGTGTAGGTTTTCTCATCAATCAGCTTTCCAACCATAAACCACGCATCTCTATTGCACAAAACTCATCGATGATTGCAGCTTGCAGCTTGCAGCTTGCTTGTGGTGTAACAGAACAGAGTTTAGACCTCTACAAACAGAAGAGAATAACGGCAAAGGGACTGGTAGGTACAATTCGTACATGCAGCTGATCAGGACACCTGAATGCCCGTGCCCGTACCAATCTGTGCGACTTCCCGAACCTCATTCTACAAGACATGGTAAGCAGTATCCCTAATTAGTGAAGAGGCTTTCTATCATTCACAGCCAACATCTCTGCATTTGGCACAATCGTCGGGTATCCGATAATAGTTGCTGTCCATGAATCGCTAGCACTCTTGCAACTCTTGCAACTAAAGGTTAGCTTGCTAACTTTAGGCTTTTGAATGTCTAGATTCTACCAAGATCTGCAGTGTAGATAACGTCGTGCTAGCCATTCAACGTCCCACCACCTCCTCCATTTATATTTATATTTCGGTACTAATCGTTCGAAGGCTTCTTATTCGGTTCGCGGTTCGTTGATTGTGAATTCTGAAAGGGGCCACCGAGACACAACGTATTTGTTCAGGGCTGATGCCAGGAAGAATATAGCCTTTCGAGGCTGCGGATCCCAAGACTCGATAGTCGCATCGTTGTAACTTAATCGCAAGGTAGAAATAACGTATCAATCTTCTATGTGAGAAACCCCTCATCCAATTAGTTGGTATCACCATAATTGAAAAGAACATGCTGACCATGACTCTTGCAGCTGAAATTCAAACTCCCTTCACATTGCGAAGTCTGTTTTGAGACATTGCTGTAGCCACCATAACGTTCTTTTGCTCCTGTCAATTATTAATGTCCGTTGCTGAGTTTGGGTCCTAGAACGGGATCTTGTTTAGGTAGTTCGCAATTAGTCTGGGGTTTAGTCTACCCACTACCATTTTCCCCACAGTCAGGTACAAGTTCGAGATATCAATTTATCACCAAATACCTCCTGTCGCTTCTTCCCACTTGCAACCCCCCTTCATCCAAGAACCCTTGTGGCCAAACGATCAGTACGCCAGGCTGTTAGGGTTTCTCATTTTTGAGCAAGTTATTGAGAGCAAGGCTGGAGTTTATTTTTTTACAGCCTGGAAAGATAATATTCTGCCTCTCTAATCTAAATTTGCTACTCCCATCTGAAGTCTATCTTGATTGTTATTTGTCGCCCATATCATGTAATTTCGGTTAGGGACACCGCCTGCAAAATTCTTTCAACGATAGAGAGGATTTTGGCACACAAATTTTTGGAAATTCGACACCTCGACTCCACAGATACACCAGCACCATCGAGCCACAAAAGATCTTGGAACAATCATATTTTCAATCCTCCTTTGCCCCTTGCTTTACCGACAATGGCTTTACCAACATACGAAGAGGCCATTGAAGGCCCAGAGCCTCTTGAATTAGTAGCCCCCTACCTGGAGCACCAAGATTTGTTGTCTTGTTCCTTGGTGGACCATTATTTTAACTCAATCTTTGGAGTCGAGTTGTGGAAGAACCCGTTTAAAGACCTAAACCAGAAGCGCAATCCATGCCGTGAGTATTATTATCTTAGAGCTACTAATAACCTACTAATTTACTTTAGGCATCGTTCATTCCTTCTTTTACGAAGCCAGAGACGCGCCCCTTGATGTTCGCAGCCGAGTCCGTGTAATTGACCTTCGACCCCTCTACCAAATTCGCCAAGAATCACAAGATAGGGAGCCCACTCAAGATTATAAGGATTATGGAGCATGGCTAAAAGCCCCCTGGTTTCTCCTTCATCTAAAACACTTTCCAAATTTGGATTGTGTCATTTTAAACGCGTCTTCCACGCAGGATTTTGGGGGCAATCCTGCTTCAGATACGCTTACCCGATACGCCGAGAAGCCTAGACCGGAGTTTCTCGATCTTACTGGCTGTGCTACCATCGACATCTCCTTGATGGCTGGCAAAAGTATTACGGAGAACCTTATATATCTAGACGCGTCGAATACAGCCAGAGGACCCAATTGGTGTCGTACATTAACATATGAAAATCTACCCAACCTACGAATTTTAAAGTTACGGGGTCTAAGACTCACCGACAGCCTTCTCCCTCCCATTGTTACAACGTCTAGAGGCCAATTGTGGTCCTTGGACCTACGAAATAACCTCCTCACGGACAAGACCATCGTCACCCTTTTGGAGAGGGGTTGCTTCCTCACCAATATCCCTGGCTTCGCGAGAAGCAGACACCTCGTTTTCGAGGGTAATCATGTCCCTTTTGAAGGGGATTCAATGGAGACAGCAGACCAGGCATTCTTCAACAACCCACCACACTACCATGAAGGGGCCGCAGATGGTCTTGTGCCATTCAGGCCAAATATCGTGGGAGATGTCGCCGCCCTGCCACGTAGTGGCAGCACCCAAATTCCAGTTCTTGACAGACGTACTGGAGACCAAGATGAGCTTGTTGAGATCACAGGTCTCACACACTTATACCTCGCCAAAAACATGCTCACGGCCCGCGGAGTTTGGCACCTCCTCGCAAACACTAATCGCCTACAACTATTAGATGTAGGCATGGTGCGCAGCACGCTGGTTGCGCCTGGCACGGGCTTTGGTGCCCCGGACGTCTTCTCGCAGGAATATACCACCGACGTCCTAAAACAAGACTCCTCCCCCCGTTTGAAAGTATTGCGTATCCACCATTCGATCATCACCATGATCCCTACTGTGCTGCACCGTAGCAACGTCTACAATCCATACGAAGCCTCTTCTGCAATCCAGATCTCTCACCAGGCCACATCTGCAATGAAGCAGCAACCCAACCGCGTCTGGGCCTCTCTCCATCCTTACGACAACATGAATATCCGCGATCTAACCCTGACCGGGATCCCTCGCCGAGCCACACAATCGCTATTCCTCGCTCTCAAAGATTTCCTCGTGCAAGCCGCTGCCGTAGAAGTGGGCGTAGACCGTGCAGTAGAGAGCACAGGACGTCGTCGTCGGGCTCCAGAGCTGCGAACTGGGTTACGCAGATTGTGCTTGGAGTTTTTGCCAGAGGAACATCGTGTTAGGCCTAAGAGGTCGGTTACGGGGGATGTGGATGCGGAGAGTTATCATAGGGAGTTGGCGAGTGATTTTAGCTTTTTGAATTTTGAGGAATTGCATGCAAAGAGTGTGGAGAGGAGGGAGGCGGTCGGGGAGCTGCCGGTGGTGGATGTGCTGGAGGAGTTGAAGAGGTTTCGGAGGCAGGATCCGCTTTATTGGTTTGGGGAATTGGCGATTTCTACCCCTTCTTAATTTGGCTTGTGCTTTTCTTGGTTGTGATTGGTTGGATTGAGCTAGTTGGTTAGATAGATACCCCGGGCTTTAGGCCTATTTGATTAATAAGATTCTCTCGCTTTGATTCACCGGCTTTTGGTATTCAATGATGTGATGTTACTAGTATTTGATTCAGCGACTTGTATTCAATATCGTGCGTATCGAGTTTGATTCACCGGTATCTATTCACTGATATAGTGATAAGATGATAACTTCAATTCACCAGCTTTTACTAGATGGGATGGTTTTAGCGCCCATTCACTATGGTTATAATCATCTCATCTTTCTATAATGTTCCTGACAATCTTGAACATTAAAGAATACTCTTCTCTGATATTTATAGCTAAAACTATCTAAATTTCCCTATACCCGGTTGTATTTTCAGGACTTTCATCCTATATACTGTAGATGGAATTCATGAGCCGGTGAACCTTCAGTATAATCTCAATCCTTTTCTCTGAAGTATTTAAGAGAATATATTTGATTGATTCAAAGAGAATGACTTAATAGAGCACTCTCCTCTCGACTATTTAGCTGGATGTGTGGAAGTTTCTCAATGGGCTTGGATTATTGGTCGCTTTCGTCCCATCTAGTCATTGTGAATATATTAGTTTATTATTTAAATATCAGTAAATTGAGAACTATCGTCTTTTATCTTCAGGCGAGAGTATCCAATTGACTCTACCGCATTCGGTATTTAAAGACTATCTTCTAATTTTTATACACTAATATCCTTAGTTTTTCAAACTCTTTCATGCAAGTATGAAGTATCATCTCATGTATTTGGATGAGTATACGAAATAATTACAATGGAAGTTAGTTAAGTAAGGACTATCGTCTCATCTATTTGGGTGAGTGTCGATAATCGACCAAATTCTCCTAATATATTTAGTCATTTAAGACTTTCCTCTTATATATTTCAACCAGTATACGAAGTACTTCGAATCCATCTACTTTAAATGAGGACTATCGTCTCATATATTGGTTAAATCTATGTCATTGATCCAAACGTAGTAGAGACTTTCGAGCTCCGAGTCCTCGTGTCCATACTGCTCGCTATCTTCTTCCTTAACGTGTGTTGACGCTCTGCTGCTAGTAACTATCGAAGTATTTCCTTTTTATATCTTCATCCATATTACTAAAATACCTAAGGCTGCAGCTTATTTGATTATTTTAAGACTTCTTCTTTATCTTCTCACTTCAGATGAATGTGTTTGGTTATGGGAAACTTAGTGAGGTATTGTAGGACTTTCGTCCGATTCAATCAGGTTGATATCGTGAGTTGCTGAAAACTTATGTAGGTAATCGTATATACTTGGTGTTCCCTAGTCGTAGGTACCGAATTCACTCTCACACTTTCAAGTTATTCCAGGCTTTCACTATTCATCTCAGGATTACTCATTTATTCACCGGAATTATTCACATTCAAATTCACTACACAATCATATTCAATACACTTACATTCAATGATCCAGTATGCATTGCACGATGGATATTCACTTAAGTTCACTCCACATTCACTCTGTCAAAATTCACCACTCCATCATTTTGTATATTGGATGAATACTATATTCAATTTCTTGTAGTGACTCTCCCAGGTATTCAAGATCTCTCCTCCGATGAAAGGGGATGGTTAGCTTTGATTATTCAAGTTGAAATGAATACATCAACAACTATCATCCTAATAAAACAAATCAAAATACCCCACTTATCAACCTTCCTACCTACATCCGATCATATATATCCCATCTCATCATAGCCATATAACTAATCCACCTTATTTCCACTACATATCGACTGGTTATCCTCTCGAATCAATAAATAAAAAATACTCAATTGTCTCATCAACTCCGAACATTAGACGGTTCTCCTCTGATCTCTCCACTTTCCAAAACACACAGTTCACTGCCAATAGAAACAGAACACCAACCCTCCTTAAAAAGGAAGAATCAGCCACCTCCTTTCAAACGCACAGAACTGCATGCCAGGAACTCCCAAAAAGTCAAAGCCAAGGGCGAGAAATTTGAATTTTCGTATCGACCACTTGCACATGTAATTCACTCTTTAGCTATTCAGTACGGTAGTATTCAAATAAAAAGTAGAATGGGAAGAAGAATGAGGAACTTGAAGATGGAAATACCCAACCTCCAAGACGCACACGTCTCCAAGCACAAACTGGCAGCAGAAAACCGAACCTTCGAACTTGAAGATGAAGAAGAGGAAATTCCTACTGCGAATTCTAGTTGAAACTTAGAGGACTGGTATTCATGCAATACTTCGGTTTCATCTCAAGATTTAACCCATATACTGTTCGACGAGTATTCCTCTTGGCCAGTGCTACGGTCGGCAGCATTCTCAATAGGAGTTTCAGCGGGCGGATTCTCACTTTTGTTGTTGTTGTTGTCGACAAAAATTGTAGAAGCCGGGTAATAGAAATATGGAATTTAACCTGCTTGTCAGGAATCGTGCCAGTGATCGTAATTCCGGGTGTCTTATTTATTCGTCTGATTTCTGATATCGTTGAATCCCAGGTCACATCCCCACTGCTAGAAGCATCATATTCCGTCCTATCTCATCCTATTCACCGAGTGGGGATATCCTATCCTATCCGGAACTCAAAAAAACGACAAGATGAGATATTAAGCACGCCATCTAAACCCCAAATCTCTCCGTCACGCCAAGGATTTGGTATTGAGAAGAAGGAAAGATTTCAGAGATAAAGGTTTCGTCCCCAAATCTGAAAAGTGTTATTCCGGACAGCCCTCGAATTTTGCGATGTACAGATCAGGATCCTGTCGTCTTAGCCATGGAGCCAGAGTTTGTTGCTACTGCTAGCCAACCGCATAGGCACCCCTCAGGGTTTGGTTTTTCTAGGGTTAAAGTACGGTCGGAATGTTGATTGTAGTGTAGTTATTTAAGCTGATAAATATATTCACCCAATGAGTATTGTCAAAAGA